>BSSO01005907.1:0-12579 GCA_030267885.1 Mesembryanthemum crystallinum
GAAGGAGGATTGATACCCCAGAAGGATTTATGTCCTGTCAGTCAAGTAGCAATTAATTGGGATAATGATATATGAATATATATTGAGATAGTAAATTCATACGATTTAGTAATCAATATGTTTACGCTAGAAACCGCTATTGACTAATGACCCAATTGGTTATTGGGCCACAGCTAACTTCGTTATGAACATAATGGGTCACACATAAGTTAAGGAAATTGATCATATGGAATTTGGGCTTAGAGCCCATTAGGAGATTAAAGGAGGAAGGTGTGACATGGCCTTAGAGGCATGGGCCACATATGTGGATAATTAGGTTATGGAAAACCTAGTATTTCCATATTCCTCTAGGGTTGTCTATTTAAGCCTACTTAGAGTTGTTTTATAAGAGACTTCAACATTGATTGAAACCTTAAAAAATAATTTAGCCTCTATCTCTAAAGTTCCTCATAGCCAAAGTGAGACTAGAGTTCTCTTTGTCGATCTAGCAATCGGGTTTGGTGATCAATCCTTGGCAGGGGGACTTTCGTTAGAGAGACAGCAGTTGTGGTTCTACTATCCATTGTATTGATCAAAGCATTGCGTGGAATTCTCCCTACAAAGGTATAATCTTTATGATTCATATGTTGCTATGTGTATGATCTTGTTTACATGATTATTCCGCCGATTAGATCGAGTCATGTATAATCTTCAACCCCTTCCCTTGATCAAGCTCGGAGGCCTCCTTGGAACTTCCATGAGATCCTTTTCAACAGATTTAGCACTATGAACCTCTTATGGGATGTAATTGACAATATTTAGTTAATTTGATGTTATATATGTAAGTGTCATTTGCTTTGACACTATGAACCACTTATTTAGTTATCTTGGATGCCTTAGTGCCAAATTTGGGTTCTATTTTTGGTGGTGCTTAGGGGTGACTTTTTACAATTTACTATTATTTTATAAATTTACGTAAGCCATAAAATATCACTTGTAAGTCACCCCTAAATTGCGAAAAGTAATTCCGAGATTGGGTCGTTTAATAGTTAAACGGTTGTACATAAGAATTTGTGTTGTCTCTTAATAAAGAATGACTATTTAAAATAAAATGAAAAGGAAAGGTAAATGAAGATTAGTGAGTAAAAAATGTAGTTAAAAAACAAGAGAGAAATGAAAAGAGAAAAAAAATCAAAGAAGCAAAAAAAAATGTAAAAGGAAGGAGGAAGAAACATTTGAGTTTAAAGTATTACAAACTGTTAGTCTCCCTTCTCTCTCCTCCTCCATCTCTCTCAAAACAACCGTAACCATACTTTTGAGTTCTTGGGGCTACCGTCAGTAATAAACTGATGGTAAGTTCTAATCCTTTCGTGTTCCTTGTTTTAATTAGTTTTCAAGCCGATTGTTATCGAGTAAATTTAGTCTCTCCTTTTGTGAGAGTTAGTTTATCCTATTCGTTGGGTCTGGCTGTCTCTCACTTTTTGATAGTACAATTTATTTTTAGATTCTTTACTCATATGGTACTACGATGATCATTTTATTTAAGAGGTGGTTTATAATATCGGATCTAGACATTCATTAAAACTCTGGCAGGGTCTTCTGCAAAAATATTGTACAGGAAACCGCGATCAAATAGAAACCGTTCGCAATCGTCATATCTCAAGTGTTAAGAAAGCTTTACTTTACAAATGTATTTTGGTATTTCAGATTTTTACTTTGTTGAATTCGATCTCATTTGTAGATGCTATATGGCATTTATTTAATATTGATATTTGAACCCAAAACATAAGTGTATTAAAATTATAAACCATGCATCAACAGTTGGGCCAACTTTTTTCTTGTGTTACAAGTTGGCATGTTACGTATATAACTGTTGACAGACTCAAAAATCAAATACAAAAGAAATGTGTCACGTAACCTGAACTTTTGGAATGGGTATTATACCTGACAAACGGGTCGGTCAGGTTGGGTTCGGGTCGGGTAACTTCGGGTTCGGGTTATTAGCGAGTCGTGTCAAAAACGGGTCTGTCGCTTTCGGGTCGGGTTCGGTTACGGGTTGACCCAACGGGTTGAGGGTGTTTTTTTTTCTCCCTTTCAACACAAATTCTCCATCGTTTATACCAAAAATAAAAAATAATGGACCTTAATTTTCTATTTGCTTATATTTACTAATGATAATCTTACTGATATAAAAATAATTTATACTATCTTAATCAGAGTGATCATGAATGGGTCGGTCCGTGAGGCCCGTCTTTTCGACCCGCAAAATACTCCCTCCGTCCCTCATTTATCTTGCGAAAATTGATATAGGGTGAGATTTAAGGAGAGGTGTTTTGTACAATTTTGCCCTTGAAGGAGGAGAACCCATGTGCTTATTATCTTATCATTTCTATTTTTTTGGAGAGAGACTAAAGATTGTTTATTGTATTGGTTTGTTAGTTAGGGGTATTAAAGGGATGAGTTGGTGATTTGTGGGTTTTGAAAGATAAATAAGGGACAAAATTTTAGAGGTTTCTGAAAGATAAATAATGGACAGAGGGAGTAAACAGAGATGAAGACATTTTGTCGAATTTATAAATGCCATACCCATATCCCGGCCCAAACCCGATTGATGGCTCTGTTTATAGGCTAAAATATGTCAAGCCAAGCTTGTTTCCTTCTCAAGCCCGCTTTTGATCATTTATAATCTCGATCAATCATTTAAGTCTTGTAGCACAAACTACGCCGACTGACCCAAAACTAAAGAGTATAATTATTCACAATGACCTAAATAGAAGATAGACAATAAGTACACAAATATCAAATACAAAAGCGACCACATTTACTTGATATGAAAGTTTGGAGCTTTAGAAAAATAATGATATAATATAAAAAATAAAATAAACAATAAAGTAAAGGGCTTGACCCAACGGGTCGGGTCGGGTTTTGACCCAAAATATTCGGGTTATTTCGAGTTCGATCATTTTCGGGTTTCGGTCGTGATATTGTGTTCATGACCCATTTTTTTCGGGCTGGTTCGGGTCGATTTTCGGGTCAGGTCAAATTTTGCCAGGTCTAATGGGTATCCAATCTTTTATCATATTCTTGGTGTATGACAAGGAGTAAATTCCCCCAAGACTTATTACATGATTTTATATTTATCCTTTGAGCCAACACAAAAAGACTAACATGTCATTCAACTAGGCCCACTCCACGACTGCAAGACCCGTTGGCGAGTTGAAACCCACAAATAGGTACAAAGTTTCTCTATAAATAATGGATCACTTCTTTATTTAAGGTATAGAAAATCATGCGAGAGCATTTCCGAACCCAACAGATATTGTAAATGACAACTCTTCAAAATTACAGATTGATATAATTTGAAAAAAGCACACATGGACATTTGTTTTAGCTTACATATATCGTCTTTCTTGGCAAAACAAACAAATAAATGTCTGGCGAACTACTATATAAATCTCTAATTTCAATTATTTTTTTTAATTAGAAAATGTGGTTGCTAAATTGGCATAACAGTTTGATTGTCGATTAACGTCAGATTTAGATCAAAAAATTATGGCAGCAAAATATAGTTTAGTAGGATATGAAGCACCTTAATATGCTCTACTGATTTTTATCCTATAAAGGAAACTTATGACCTTATAGTTCACAGATCCCTCTCGCAAACCCTATTGGCTCCACCAGTTGGTACCTATCATATGGCAAGGTTTAGTAAATAGCTGTTATATATTTAGATCTGGTTGTGGTTTATAGAATAATGATCATCCCGGGTTTACGAGTGTGGACTAGATGCAAAATATTTTTGAGAAATGAAGGCCTTACCATCTCTCTACAATTCCATATAAAGATGTTCAAAAAGTTTGGCAACATGTGCCTTCTCCTCAAATCGATTAGTGTCTCTATTCACTAAATCCTGTGCAATGAGTTGATATTTAGCCTCGTTTTGGAGTATCTTTCAAACACAAAATTGTCAAAATCCTCGTATCACATGGCCATTATTATCCAACTCCATTCCCACAAACAACTGGCAACCGGATATGTGTTCCTCATCTGTTTCGATGATTATAGCCAGTGGTTTGTAAAGCTCAATATTCTCATATGGATCAAATGATAGTCTATAGCAAGTATTATCTAAGTTTCGGGAAAATTGTTACTGATTCTACCAGATAGGATGGTAGCTCTCTCTTTCGTTGTTCTCAATTACATGATAGGATGGGAGTTCTCTCTTTCGTTGTTCCCAATTTGTATGGATCTAATTCAAGACTAATAACTTCATAAATAAAATTTAATTACTCAATTCTCTCAATGATATACCCCACTTTATTGACTTTATGGATATAACTTGTGAACTTGTATAGATTTGGTGCACAATAATTTGGTAACATATCACCAAAAAATTTTCCTTTATGCATGATTTTTTTTCCTTTTGGTCACTAGCTTTGTCACTTGCTATTTATTCACATCCAAATTATTATCTTCTTTTAGTCCACCAAAGTATTTACTGTCCAAGTTTCTTTTTTAGATGGTTTATCAATTATCTAGTTACATTTTTTTTTTTTTTTTTTGCTGATCCAATCATGATTCACTTGGTCCAACACCACTTTCACTCACACATACTCTACCATTTTTATTTCTCTTATCCTAACAATATAAATATCTCACTTGTCTAAAGCAAAAATATCAAACAATTTAGTTGGCGTGTTTTTTTTAATGGGAATTGGTTGACTCTCATATCAACGAGTATTAATTCATTTGCATTGCTATATAATATTGTGTAGTTCAAGAAATGAAGAGATACTTATCTCCACTAGTTCATAATATTGTCCCCCAGTCGTCAAGTTGATAGGAGAACATATTGAGCACAATTACATTCATGTCTTTTAATTTTTTTATTTATTAGAACTGAAGTAGTTACGTAAATAAACAATAATTTTCTCTAAAAAACAAAACACTGAACAATAACATGAACAAAATATAAATATTATATTGATTCTTTGGTTATATAGCATCTATAAATATATCTATCCATATATCTATAAATCTATACATAACCACTAAAACCTAGGTTGGGTATGCCACATGTTACTATGTGTAGTGACTTGTCATGTATCATCATTTTCATTGGCCATATGTATTGTGTTAACTTCCAAAATTTTAAATAAAGTTCTAGGATTTGAACTTCAACCTTATAATTTACATAATCATTCCAACTACACTAATGATTTTATTTTCTCATTAATCAATGTTCAAATAGTGTATTATTTGAGTTATTAGCATTGAGAAGATAAACCAAAAGGCAAAGAAGTCACCGTTATTTATTGACTCCTCTTACATCTCTCTAAATTTTTGCAATCGCCAAAGTAGCAATTAGCCCCCACAACTAGATTTGATTGTGCAATTCACTCCTCTTACTTTTAAATGTAGCAATGTGCCTGATTTACTTTTCTTTTATATTCCAATTGAGTGTTATTGTCATTTTCAGATGAAATCTCACCGGAATAAAGAGATATCGCCGGAGAGAGAATAAAAGATATTTATATTTAGTATATACAAAATACTACATATAACTTTTAGTCTTTTAGACCCAGTTCATATACAAGATGGCGCTATACACCTACAAATTAATGCCATAATTGTTCCAGTCTATGAAAGAACAAATAGAGCCCCCCATTGCCAAACACAATCAGATCCCTATTTGTTAATTCACACATTACAATAACATCAACTTTTCGAAGCACAACTCGCTAAGCATCAAATGGCTCATTGCTCTAATGGATCAATACATTGAATTGCAAGAACAGGGGCATGGAAATGCCCAGCAGCAAAGCGTGAAAAGCCCGCACATAAAAAGGATTGAGATGAAAGGATGATTGTGTGTAAGAGTATAATGGTATAAGTGTATAGGATCAAATGCATTTGAGTGACAAAAAAAAAGTCACATATAATAATATAAAATATAAATTAAATTTTATTCCGCCGGAGACATATCATTATTCCGGTGGAATTCAACCAAAAAATTATAATATATCTCAATTTGGTTAATGGATAAAAGTAAAATGACCACTTTACTGCTACAATTAAAAGTAAAAGGAGTGAATTACACAAGTGACAAGAGTTACATCTTTCTTGTGGTTTCACATCGTCTTAGGGTGCTTTTTTTCTTTTTAACCTTTCATCTATGACCATGACCATTCCTTCAGCAGCCATAGTTGCTTATCTATTCCCTTTACTGGCCAACCCCATACACTCCCTAAATTCCCCAATTTATATAAAGTTAGCAATTTAATTTATTTATTACACATATACTGTACTACTTACATTCTCACTATCTTTTCGTAAGTTTTTATCATCGCTCAAGTTTATAACCTCTTTGAATTATTTACATTAACCATTTACAATACAATAACTAAACTCAAAACAAAAGTTAAAAAAAAAAAAATTGAATCCGATGCACATCGTGAACCCCCCAACTAGTTGTTGTTTAGTCACTTTTTTTTTAAAGTGTAATAGTTAAGGAATCAATAGATACTCCAATAGTTAAGAGTATTATCATCCTCCAACTGTCAAATTGAGAGGGGAAAGTGTTGAGCAAAATTATATTCAACAGTTGGTTATGTAAATTGAACAAGAATTTCTTACAGCAAAAAAAAAAAAAAAGAATAATTTTCACTCCACCCCCTGAACTTTGCATAAATGTCACGCAGCCTCATTACTTTTCAAAAATGTCAGTCCACCCCCTTGAAGTATTGGAGTGGACTAATAATTGCTAATATTTCTTATTATAACCTCATTAAACATGCATTTTATTTTAATTTCTTCCTTATTAATCATTTTTCTTACAATTTTCATATCTTATATATTCAACAACTTTAACCAATGGTATATTTTAATGAATTTTATTTCCATATTTTGAACATTGAAATAATTGTGTTGCAGTTGCCTTCACATTAAATTGTTTTATGCTCCTTTGATTTTTTTTTATTTTTTTTTGTGGTTCAATATTACTCAAAAATTTAACGCTGCCTTTAATGTTACTAACAAAGAACACCGATTATTTTGAGTGGTATTGATGTGAAAACATAGAAAATTAAAATATTCATTATTTAATATAGCACCAAATCTTAAGTACCCATGATTATAAAATTACTTTGCAAGTTTTAATTAATAACAATAAATATTACTTACATATTTAGGTGTACTCAGTGGTTGATATCAATATACTTTCATTTTATCGGTTTATGTTTGGTAATAAATTTAAACATATAAAAATTGTTATAATAATGGATAGCTATATGTCTTACATAATCTCATTTGAGTGCTCAAAGTTTCATAAATAAATAAAATAAAAACAATTCAAGTTGGTTTTCTTGATTGGCTATAATAAAGATATTAGTAAATTTTTGACCAAAAGAAGACAATTGATCAAGTTGTTCATTTTTAATGTTTGTAATATGAAAAAAAGTTAAGAAAAAATATCGTATGTTAAAATATTTAAAAAGTTAAGAAATTGTGCAAAAAATACCTTAGAATAAAGGGAACAATTACATAAAATTATTTAAAAATTAAAAAATAATTATATGGAGTATGTAAAGACATTGAAAATTTATGTTTATGTAATATATAATAGCATATTTTTTAATTTATGTTATCGTTTAATGAGGTTTTAATTTAATAAGAAATATGCAATTAATTATCAGTCCACCCCACTACTTTAAGGGGGTGGACTGACATTTTTAAAAAGAAGTGAGGCTGCGTAACATTTGTGCAAAGTTCAGGGGGGGTGGAGTGAAAATTACCCCAAAAAAAAGTGCAGTTCTAAGAACAAAATAAGAATAGATTTCTCATAATATTCCAAATATCCTTCTCAATATCATTAAACTAATCAGTTAATTTTGTATAAAAAAAAATAAAAAAAATTAAAAAATATTCTAGTTGGTGCCCTTGTGGTTAGGCCTTTTCCATTTGGTGCCCAATTTTTTACGAAATTCAGATGGTACCCTTATAATTTGCTGTCGTGATTACTACGTGATCAAAATAGGCTCAAACTGTAAGTTTGGTGGTTAAGTGATGAGCTGGGGGTACCCTCCCTCACCTACCACCAACCAACCCCCATCCCCTCCCCAACCTTGCCCAACCCCCAACCCTTTAGTCCCTCATGCTCCATACCAGCCGCCGTCCCTAACTAATCCCTCTCCCTCCACACCACCTCTAGCCCCTTACTAGCTCCCTCCTTCCCTTAGCCCCATTCACCACCTACCCCTNCCCTACCAGCCAACCCAAATTAGTCAAAAATTACAAATTATAAATCAAATTAGCCAATTAAAAATCGAGGATTTCAGTTCACAGCTTTTAGGTTATTTTAAGTGCATCGTTGATTTTTGGGTGGGTACAGTTGTGAGTGAGTTGGAGGAGTAATGAGGGGGGCTGGGTCGTGGAGAGAGAAAGTAGCAAGTTTGTGGGCTTTGAGTCGTGGGGAGAGTGAGAAGGTTGCTAGTGAGGGAGGTGAAGGATATGGCATCTAAATTGGGCAGCTGGTTAGTGGGTTTTCTAGGTAAGGGGGATGAGAAGGAAGCTAAGAGAGAGGGGTAAAGAATTAGTGCTTGTTCTATGGCTTTGAGTGAGAGGAATGAGATGAGAGCAAGGGGAACGAGATGAGAGGAGATAGTTGCGAGTAGGAATGAGATGAGCGGGGTTTGCGAGGGAGGGGCTGAAGCAAGGGAGGGGATGGGGAGACTGTTGGAGCGGGGCAGAAAAAGGGTCGGGGAGAGGGAGGGGGTTTGGGATTGGTACCATTGGGTTGTGGGAGCATGCATTGTTGGTGGTTCATAAAGGGTAGAGAGAGAGATGGGGCCACCTCATCATTTCAACGGCCAAACTAACAATTGAAACATATTTTGATGATGGAGTAAACACAACAACAAACTATAGGGATACTATATGAATTTTGAATAATAATTGTAAACTAAATAAAAAAGAAAAATTTTTCATTTTCAGTATTTGACGTTAGGCTTAATTGCATTTTGGGAACCCGCTCTTTCAATAACATCATTTTGGATATCTAAAAATTAAAAGTTGTCTCATTTTGGGTCATTTGACCGTTGAGGTAAAAATTTCTGTTAAATGTTAACTTGTTATTGAGCAAAAAAGTTTTTGAAAATATCCCAAAAATTTCTAAAAGTAACAAAAAAAATTAAAATTTTATTTGCAATTATTCGGAATTTTCTATAGTTTTTTGGGATTTTTTCAAGAATTTTTTTGCTTAATAACATGTCAGCATTTAACGAAAATTTTAACCCCATCAGTCAAATAACCAAAAATGCGTCAAAATTTTAATTTTACAGGTATCCAAAATGAGATTATTGAAAAGACGGGTATCCAAAATGCAATTAGGCCAAACATCGGGTACCCGTCTGGAGAGCAAGGAATGATGCCCTATGGAACTATAGAGTACCTAGCCTAGAAAATATTGCAAGAAAAATCAAGCATCAGTGCAGATGGCAAGTGCAAGCAGACCTGATGAAGAAAATAAAGAAATATGATCGTATTTGGTTTAATAGTTTACGCTAATATATGTTTTAGCAGGTTCTTATTCTAGGAAGGCTCTACCTAGTAGGTAAGCCTTAGATAACTCTTAAACCTGTGGATCTTGTGTAATATAGAGCCATGTTTTGGTGATTAATGCAATCTCTTACCTTTCACCCAAAAAAAAAAAAAAACATCGGGTACCCAAAATCAAATTTTTTCTTAAATACAAGAACAGTAATTGGAATCTATATATATAATTTTAAAATAAATGAAGGGAGTTAAAGAGCTCTCTCAATGCATCCCTCCTAACCAAATTAAATTTGGTTTGAGTATTAGGAATTTTTCTTCTCTCTCATTTAATCCCACCAAAATCTCAATTTGTCACTCCGTTTGAATACAACCAAATTGCTTAATATTTTAGGAATTTGAAAAGCAAATGAATGAATAAAATAAATAACATAAATTTATTTCTTCCTAAGTTTGTGCCTTTGGGGGCATACAATTCATCATAGGAAAAACTACTCTATAGTGGGGCATATAGTCAAAATTAAAGAAGACAATCAAACGCCTAAAATAAAAAGAAAAAGGTAACTAAATAATTCAGACTTAACACCACTTTCAAAACCTGAATTTTCACATTTTGGTGATTTAAGGACCTCTACACAAAAATATGGATGGAGAAACTAACGGCGTTAGTTATGTGTGACTTTATTCAATTTCTTTTACTGTTGCAGAGATGGGCATCTCTCTATCTCACCTTGTTCAACAAATTGGCAGAAATTTTTATTGAGCCATTGATGAGTAAGAGGGAAAAAGAAAGGATATATATTGAAAAATAAACTGTGTATCACAATGTAGTGCATGTCAATACTACATAAGCAACATCTAGCCACTGCTTTGGACTCCAATTCCATGGATTCCCTCTTTTTTGCCTTCTCCTTCTCCCCACTTAAAATCTAACTTAGACATTCAAGTCATCAAGAACCACACAAGACCTTACCATGGATCTCTTACTAATCCCACATATTCCCTTGTTGCAATGGTTGATCTATTTCTCTCTCATATCTAGTTACCATGGCCCCTTATTCTCTAAATCCTACAAAAACTAAGGCCCTATTTGGGGTGGTTGCCAGGTGCCAGTTTTCAATTTTTTGAAAACTCAAAACCAATTTTTGGAAACCATTTTTTTTGGTTTTTAGTTTTCTGTTGTCAGTTTTGAAAATGAAGCAGGGAATCGTAAGCACAACAAAATTCAGCTTTAAATTAAATTTCTAAAAATAGTTGAAATTTTTTCAAAACCAAAAACTGGCAACTGACAACCACCCCAAACAGGACCTTAGTATGTGATTTATGATTGGTAAATTGTAAATTTATATTATTTCTGTTACTTTAGTAATTTCTTATAGAACTGGACGGCAAGAATAGAAATGGGGATTTGTTTTTTTTAATTTCTGATTTTTTTTTCCAGTTTGTTGAACAGGGGAAAGAGAAGAGTATGTGATGATCTGGGCATAATATCGTTATCCATCTGTTAGTTTCCTTAAATGGAGGTCTTGAAAAAAAATGGAGGTCTTGAAATCACCAAAAATAAAATTTAGTGGTGTTAAGTCAATAATTCAAGATACAAAAGTACTTTTTTCATACATACATAAATCAATCGTCAAAATTTTATCTCAGAGCCCAATGTTTTCCGAACAACATAATTCATTTATTTATTTTAAAAAGGCATAAGTACACTCTCAAAATATGAAAACATAATGTATATATAATGATAGGTCTGTTAAGCAAACTAGACACAAATTGGAAGTTATGCGTATACAAAAGGAAAAAATCCCTTCCCAATAATAACAAAAAATTACTGAAAGTTACCTATTTATTTTTAAGTAAAACTATTCGAGGGGGGAAAATAAAAGCAAAACAAATTGGGAGTTACAAAAAACTGGAACTAATGAGTATCAATATTTCTTTTTTGTTCACACCAAGAATATCCAAGGCTACTCCATATCTAAAGCAAGATTTGAACCCTCGACCTTGGTTAAGGATGGATGAGTACCTATCCACTCAAACTCAACCACATCCCCTTGGTTGAGTATCAACATTCTGTGAGTTGAGAAAACAATTGATTAACGTCTAACATTTTAAATGTTAGGTGATGGTTATAATTTAGTGGATCCAAATTTTTGAGCTGACATTTAACTTACAACGGGGATGGGGAAATTAAACCTCAAACCTATTGTAACCATGGCCTCAATTTTAATTACTAAGTCAAGACTTATTGGCATTTAACTTAATTTTTAATAGGAGACACTATATATACGCGAGATATATTAACGCTTTTTTATCCGTTTCTGAAACGAAGAGAAAAAAAGATAATGGCCAATTTCCCCAATTAAAATTTCTTTTAAACAATAAAATATTTGCTTTTTATTTAAAAATTCCGTGCCTAGCACGCGTACAGACTAGTTTCCAAAAAAAAAATAAAATAAAGGATTTTATTGTGGGAAACTCTTATAAAATAGACTTTATGGAACAAAAACCCCACTATAAAAAAAAAAAGTTGTAAGGAACCCAAAAGCCATGATGAACATACCTTAAGTCATTTTTCAGCCAACTTGAATGAAATTTTGAACGATTTGCCTTTATCCTTTAAGCACATGTTATCTAATTTAAGCAATTATTTGTTTAAAGGTTAAGCGCAAAATACTCAGAATCTCATTTAAACTGGTCGAAAATGACTTAAGGTGTGTTCGTCATAACCTTTTGTTTTATAGGAGATCCATTTTTTTTTTTTTTTGAAAAATTTGCCGCCTACCCGCCTATATAATAGGTTTTTTTGTGAAAACCCCCCTATAAAAAAAAACTTGTAAGGAACCCCCCCTATATGAATAAAACCTTTTAGTAAACCCCCTCTCCGGCGACTTTTTGAATTTTCCGGTGGGTTTATATTTTTTATGACCGTTTTGCCCCTTTGTAGTGGTTTTATACCGTTTACCCTTATTTTGCCTGATTTTCTACCCCTTCTCCGTCATCTCTCTCATCCCCTCAATCTCTCTCCCGCCTTTGATTACTATTGTAGTT
>BSSO01005908.1:0-12579 GCA_030267885.1 Mesembryanthemum crystallinum
TTTTTGCATATGGGTTTGGGGTGGGTAGTTTGGTCAATTTCCACAAAAACAATACCCAAAAATAGAAATGTTAAGTTTATTATGCGACGGACCAAATAGGAAAATGTTAAGTTTATTTTGTGACGGAGGGAGTAGTTGAGATTGCAGACTTGACACCCAACAAATCATAATCATAAGAAAAACGAGTGACAGGTGGTGCAAAGCAAAATGGAGCCTCTATGTGGAGTACATGAATTCAACAATCCAATTCTTTCTCGAGAGTCCTGGCAATTAATGTCAAATGATAACACACCCAGCTCATGATGGATGGCAACATTAGGCTCGTTTAGCAGATCTAAGATAGCTTGAGCATCTGTTTCAACCTTCAGTTTGGTGAATGGTGATATGTAAATTCCTAACAACCTGCAGGCCTTCTCTTATGCTTAGCAGCAGCAGCAATAGATCAAGCCCGAACCTTGACAAGAAACCCATGCTTCCAAAATCCCAAGCCATTACAACTCCTGAAAAAAAAATTGATTTCATTTACAAAGAGTCGAAACAAACCAACAAGGAACTTATAAAAGAATGCAATCAGAAACTTACAATACCGATTACCCTAAACAAACAGATCAATTATCAATCCGGCCATCCAAACAAATCAATTTGAACATTCAAAACACAAATGGGCGAATTTAATAGAAACAATCAAGAAACAAAGAAGTGAAGGCGAAAGTGGTGGAAGTGAAGGTGATGGAGGTTGATGACATTCCGCGAATTTGGACATGAATTGCAATGGTTGAGCTCGGAATCGTGATTGATTCAGCGAAATCGGCGAGATTGTGCTAGATCTGATAGGTTTTGTATGAGACGCCATTTTCACATGTGAGAAAGAAAAAGTGCGAGAGAGTCGAGAGAAACAGAGAAAGGGAAATGCAGGCTTGATTAATCAATGAGGTGAAACGTATCGTTTTGGACACCCGAGTCTACCAAGCATGGTACACTCGGGTGTACCATATAATTTGCCTACTTGCTAGATCCGATTTCTAATAACTCAATTTGGTGATTAATAAAATTTTCTATTAATTGCCCAAAAAATAAACAAATAAAAGGAAGGGTAAAACGGGAAAGTATTTTTCTCGATTTCGCTAGAAAGTCGAGTAAGGTGTGTATGTCAGTGCCAAATAATTTTTAAAGATGGTTCCACACCCAAAAAAAAAAAAAAAAAACAAAATTACAAAATGGAGTTTATCACAAAAGCTCTATTGGCAAAAAGGCTTATTACTGGAAGCCCGCACCGGCCTATACCAACCTACCCCTAGGCCATTGTATAAAAGGCAAGTAGCGAGAGGATTCAATAGACACGCGCACTGAGGCAGGCCAGAGGAGGAAGGGGGATGCTTCGACTCATACCCCTAACCTTTGGGCAACATGAAACGTGAGGGTGACAAATACCACAAAATAAAACGCTAAACTTATCACCGCAGTTGGCTGACATAGTTTCCAACTCCTCCAATGACATCGTTTGGTGAGGGTGCATGCCCATATACCAACTAAACTAGTTGAGAATACTCAAAAATACAAGAACGAACNAAAAAAAAAAAGAAAGAAAAAAGAACGATAAGGAAAAGACTAAGGCTAAAAGATCAATAATTTGAATAATTAGATCACAGAAACATAGATACAATTTCTCTCTTACATCACCTCTTTGCTCGTTATAATCATAGTCAAAATTGCTGAGCTTTTACAGAATGAAATGGGCATCCTATCCTATGACAACAATTTGAACTTCTGCAGAGCAACCCCGTTTTTAGCTGTAGATATACGACCCCATCTTCCCAAACGCGGTTCCTGCAAATAATAGAACTATTAAGTCAGGATACATGCAATGATGCCAGTTCTAACTAACATGGATATTAGCGACAAGGATGAGAATTTTTACAAACGACCCATCTCACCACATCATCACCCACATCTCATCTCAGAAAGGGCATCGAAGACATTTTGTCATAACTCAGGACAACCAAAGAGGGGGCTCATTAGTCATTCCCCAAGGAAACATGTATACTACCCAAACAATTAGAAGTTCACAGCTTCAAGAGGAAAAAAAGAAAAAAGCATGCAAAGAAGAAAATATCCATGAGATGCTCATGACAGGATGTAGAAAGTGACATCTTTCAGAAGTTTTACAAAGGAATTAGATCAACATGACCAGCTTTTGTGCATTTGTGAGCTATTCCTACTTGATGATGCACAAGTTTCATGTGGCAACAACCATTGAATTTTCAGATCTATGCTCAAGCTTTTCATCAAACTATGCTTGTTTAAATTAGAACTTCTGTAGAAGCTATAGAAGTGTATTAACACGCAGCCGCATATGCCAACCTACAACCTTAATTTGAATTTTCTGCTTAATTAGAATCAATTGATGAAGAATAGCAATGGGATGTCAGAACCAGACATAAGTCTCTCCGTGCCAAAATTTACAAAGGGAGGGGGTTGGGGAGGGGCACCATATTAATTCCTGTTGTTTTAATTAATGCTGTACAACATAATTTTTCTTTTGTTATACTTTGACTTTCATTGTTCTTACAAAAGATTGCATTAAAACAATGGTAAGATGCCCTTTTTTTTCGCTTTTTTATAAACCCTCAACAATTCTTTTGAGATGGAGGACAAGATGCAGACAGTCAAGAGCCATAAAACTATTCTTAATAATCCCTTAACAATTCTTCGTCATTCCTATCCTCCTGTTAATTAGCCCATACCAGTTTGCCTTCCCTTCCTAAATCATCTCAGCCAAACAAACTCTGATATATAGAACTTCACCACAATCAAAATAGGCTATCTCACCTTTGTGTACCAGAAACACTGTCAGATTTTCTTTTCCTCTTAAGCCTGTACCACTCTTTCTAGTGGTTAAATTACATTTTTGGAGCGACCACTATCTAAAGATAAAGGGGTAAGCCATAAAATTATTCTCATCAACTGATGAGAAATGTATGGCACAAATTTTGGTAAACAAACAAGGGTTGGAGGATTTTACCCCTCACAAGCGCAAGGATCGAACACATGAAGACACACACACACAAACACAAGTGCATGAGAAAGAAACATTAGAAGCAAGTAGTTGACAACATATAAACACCAGCTCACCTGCCCGACTCCAGCAACCATAAACCCTCCAGATTTTGCAAAAGCCAAGGAGTTCACATATCCCGCCTGTGCAAGCAGGGAAGTAAAAATAAGATATAAGAAATCAATCCAGAGTACTCTTTTGAGACCAAACAAGCAACAAAAGAACTTCAAGCTACTAACAGTCGAACAGATTTATTTCTTGAGGACATAAGAAATTAGTGAGTACTAATAACAAAAAAAGGATGTCAGTGTTCAATTTGGATGCTTAGTCCTTTTACAAAACTAGTGATGCAGATGAGTGTGGCAACCAAATCATGCAGTACAACAGAGGCTAAGAGCCCAAGAAAGCCCAGTTAGCAAGAAGGGTCCATTGACAAGCCATAAATACAACGTGACTCCCATAAATACACATTAAGTAGCTTTGTATAGGAATAAAAGATCTTCCATCCATGCTCAAATCTAACATAAATAACCGAGAGATGATCCAAGATTGTAGCAAGACAAACTTAGTTCTTCGCATACAACTAGACAAAAGTTGGCTCATCGATGATATAGAATAGATATCATTTTCATCCCTCCACTATTATAAACACACAACATGCCTACACTGAATACTAATTAGCTTAATTTCATTTAAGTTTTTCAATACCATCCAAAGGAAAACTTTTACCCTCCTTCAAGCAAAGTTTGAGACAAGGGAAGTACCGGGTTGTGAAGTCTTTTGGAGCATGTTTTGTTGAAAGAAGTCGGATGGAATCACTATGGAACTTTTAACCTTCGGTATGGAATAGGAACTTCATAACTATGATTATTTGTTTGGTTTATTCAAGTTTTTTAGCGCGTGTTTGGAATGTGTTCTACATCTTATTCTAGTGTTTGGTTTACTCAAGTTATGGAATTAAAGGACCCTAACTTTTTCTTGTCAGCAAATATTTTGCAAGTCAAATATAATGTGTAAAAATAATATGTCATGGGTCAGATATTCAGATACAAATTGTAGCTTTGCATGGAAAGAAAAGAAAAAAAGCTAATACATTCACTCTTGACTATTAATGCCAACAGTAACAGAAACTTATAGTCTCATCAACACCTTTAGTCATAATTATCTCAGAAAAGCAAGACCCTTTCACACCCATGAAAGAGCTTGTTCATCTCTTTGCAAAGGGTAGAACCCAATATTCCACATGTTAATGAACTTGAACCTTTTTTTCAAACATGGGTATCCGGGCTTTGCCCGACTAATCCCATGGGCCCTGAAGTTAACGACCATAACCTCCAAAGGTCCCTAGTGGCCCTAAGAACTAGGGACCTCTGGAATAGATCTCAGACAGTTGAACTACCAACTCGCATAGGAGAGCATGTCCTAGAAAAGTGTCCCAATAATTCGTACACAGGCTTTACCTATTTTTTAATATATGTGTCAAAGAGACTTAGAATCCAAAGCCACAAAGGAGATGTTCTTAGGTAACACATTACAAAAGTCAAGCACCCTTCGCCCACTTTTTCTTCCTGCCCTCAAGTATGCACACTAGGTTCAAACTCACAACCCGATCTCTTCTCATCCATCTTAGAGAATAGGAAGTCCCCTACTAATTGTCATGTTTATCAGCCACACCTAGAAAGAGTGCACATAACATTGGGGATACTAGACATGCAAGATTGATTAAAAATATGCCACCCACAAAAAGTGGTTTACTTCCATCCATCTAACCTCTTTGACACTTTCCCAACAATGTTCGAAAACATTTGATTTATAGGATTATTACTAATGAATCCCCCAAGTATCATGAAAGCTAGACCACACAACGCTCTATAGAAGACATGCTAAAAAGGGAATTTGCCCAAACTAACTCTAAGGGCCATGCTTGGAGTGGGGTTGTAATTTAGGCTGGTAATGGTAGATATTAAAGGGTAAAATGGACGGTGAAGGTGGTGGTGGGGGATTATTTATGGTGGAAGGAGGGATATATAGGGGATATATTACCCACCACCCCCAAGGTAAATATCTACCCCTATATCCCTTCTCTTCCATTCCTCCACCACATTCTATCAACTGCTACTACCACTACCCTTTTATTTTACTCTGTAGTTCAATTACCCTCCAAATTTATCCGCCCTATTCCAAGCATCCCATAAGCTTTAAAAGATTGAAGAAATGCCTATATGCCCTTGCAATGTCAATGTTAAGATCAAAACAGTTTGATCCATGAACATGGATGTGGGTACAACCATTCTCCTCTTCTGTAAAAGTCTTACATACTATCCACTAAAAAACATGGAAGGAAGAGGGAAATATAAGGATCCCTTTGTCTCAACCTTTCCAGGCAGCAAACAAATCCATAAGTAGCCCATCAATACTGAACATAAACTGAAAAGTGAAGGGTAAACTTTTCCTGTTCCAAAGCCGTTACACTCCCTGACTCTATGCAAAAAATCAAACTTCGCTAATATAGGCCCTCTCAAAAATTCAGTTGAGAAACAACGTCCAACTGCACACCATTCTAAAAACCAAGTTTCACTTCCTTCATCAGGATCCATGCCTACCCACCAGCCAACCCCGCTACAGATAACTTACATCAGGCTTTAACACTTATTATCTAGTTGCTTGTCCTTGATGATTGACCGTCAGGAAGTAGTACTCAGAAAGTGCTCAGTACATGAATAATAGCTAGCAAAGACACGCCTCTCCTTCACAGCATGAGGGATGGGAGGGGATGAAATAAAATTTAAAAAAAAAAAAAAAAAAAAAAAAGAAAAAAAAAGGGACAAAAAAAACCTACTATCCGTGCTTATGTAGCTCCCACCATTGGTTACAAACTAAATAACACAGGTCTTTCACATCATCACTAGAAGGCACATAACCATGAAATCACTGACACCATCCAATAAACAAACACGGTAATAAAAAATACTTAACACATACTCACAACATGTGACAAAGAAAGTGAAAACAAGCTTTCTATGTGGTAACTAGCTTAGCACAAATAAAAAAGGAATTAGGTATCTAACAGTAAAGGAACTTTATTCTTCTAGCTAAGCAACATACAGCTACTTCAATCTCATACTAGCTTAAGCGGAAGTACAAGTACTGTATGCTCATTCCATCTGTGCAACGAATACAAGTGGTTACCCTAATTTCACTAAGGTAACAATGAGAACACTCCACACCCTGTCACTATTCAGCTCATTAACGCTGCCTAGAATCACTCAAGAAAATCAACAATGTAAGAGAACATGGAAATCTCAACTCACCAGTGGGATAGCAAATAAAGGCTTAATGCCTCTGTTTTCACTCTCAATAGCCCACAAACGAACACAACCATTTCCAGCACCTGATGCAGCAAGGTCGCTGTTCCTGCAAACAGTAACAGAACCAACCCAAGACTGCGCAGTCGAACATGGGTTATCGGCCTTCTGCCCGGTGCTCTCTGCAATGATTGATAAAGTATTGATCTTTAACAAAGGGTCCAACAAACATTTTGAGACAAGAAAGAAAAAAGAAATAATGGCTAGAGATGGACAAATGATTTATCAAAAAGACAATCTGGATTAAGTTCAGCAGTTTTTTTGGTAAACAAAAAGGAAGGTGCTAGTGAATAGCAACCGATACACCTCCAGCAACAGCATGTTCGGACTCTTGTGTTCAAGAGCGAACATACTAGACTAGTGAACAACTAGCACAAGCACTGACTCTGTCAACGTAACACCATCAAGGAGCAAGTATAGTTCCTAGAAGCCGGAAGTCACAATAGACATGGGGCGATGAGGAATCGAACCAATGACCTTGGCTTATCAAACCACTTAGGAGTGAGCTTGGAACCACTTGGCTATGACCCTTGATGGTTAAGTTCAGCAATTAGAAACAAAATAAACTCTTCCTCAAACATAACATGTATGTACTTTTTAGCTTTATTTTGTTTAGNAAAGAAAAAAAAATTCAAACTCCCCTCTCTGTTGGCCAAAAGTATCTGGGTCTACTGCTGCTTATTAACTATTATTTGATTGTAATGCAATTGTACAAATTACAGCTTTTTTGTTTAAGTGACAAGCCAGCTTGAATACTAGAGCTAGAATAAGCTACGATAGAATCCATAAAACTATATGACTTGGAAAACAGTTAACAGAAACACGATGTTCAAGAGATATATTTACCAGCATGACCATTTGACATGCTCCCATTATCACTTTGCTCTGCTTGATTCTCCGTAGATAGTAGAGCATGTGCATTTCTAACAATAGAAACCGGCTTTTTACGCAATATGCTCCAAAGCTCAATGCTTCCATCATCAGAACCGGATAAGAATTCTTCATTACTAGCAAATGAGCAGCATTCAAGAGATGAAGCAGGAGCGCGGTAGGTTAAATGTGCCTCCTCTGGAATCTTTTGCCATGAAAAACAGGAGAGGGTTAAAAGAAAAATAATAAACAAACAGGTCAGTAATAACATATATGATAAAAGATGAGATGAAAGTGAGACTAGCTTTTATGTTATCTAAGAAAAAAGGTTTTAAGGACTTGTCCTATTTTGATAATTTACTGCAATCAGTTTGCTTAGTTCAAGGTGTGGGTTATCTAAAATACCCTTCCTAGAAAATGCTTTTAAACCCCATTTCCCTTACCTTAGATTGTAATTATTTCCTTGTCTCTCGTAATACAAGTCCTTACTTCTTACCAAAAAAATGTAATAAAAAAAATAAAAGTAATACCAACATATTTATACACAATTGAAGGTAGATATTTAAGGAATTTAATCATCAGGTACCTCTAGAACTGAAAGGCATCACTTAAACTGATACGTCTAAAGGAATGTCAAACTATACTAGGATTTTACTTATGAATTATTTGTTTTCAAAATGGACATACAAAATCATAGTGTTGTCCCCTCAATCCCTAAACAACACGGATCATAACTGTAATGTTCTAAACAACTATGTGCTACATACAAGGAGTTAATTAACCACCTTTTGAGCAAGAAAGAATGTAGAGGCCAGTTTCAAACAAAACAAAAGAATACATCTCCCAAAACCTCTATACATGCCTCTCAGCCAACCAAAACATTAAATAAAACCAACTACAGAAGTGTTCTTGTTGCCTACCCCTTCCCGACCAAAAAATAAAAATACAAAAATCCCAGACTAAAGATTTGAAACAAACAAATGCTTCCTCTTCTCAGTATTCATTAGAGGGGGATAAGGAACTATAGGGGAGAAAAGTGCATCAGTGCTTAAACATTACCCAAAAAATATCCTTCGAAACTTGTTCAGTACATTAATCAACCCACCCACCACATAGAACCTTAACTGACTCCTACTTCAGAGAGTGGGAATTGCAAAAGTTAGGTCAGGTGGTCAGAATAGAAGCATAGCTACTTCAGAACTAAGTGAAAGGCTGACAACAGTAGGGTACTTCATCCATCTACAAAACATATTGTGCAAGAGCTAAACAACAGGTGAAGTTAAAATTTACCTTCCACAACTTCATAGTTCGGTCACGTCCGACAGTCAATGCGCGCTCTTTTCTCAAGCAATCAATGGATAACACCTCACTTTGATGACCAAATAATGTTGTTATATATGCCCTATCTTCGGCATTCCAGATCTTAATTGTGCGATCAAATGAGCCAGAAAACAGTTCTGAAGTCCCTTGTCTAAATGCCAAGCATGACACAGGTCCTCTGTGACCTGGAAAAGCCTGTCAGTTATAAAGTTGAAATGCATGAATAACACATAAAATAATATAGGAAAATTTGATGCCAATAATCCAACCTTTGGGCGGTCTAACAAAAATAATCCCACATTCAAAAATTGACAGGATAATCCCACATTTACTTTCGTCCCACAATAATGGTCAAGTGACATTTTTGTTAACTCCCAATTACGAAAATGATGGCGTGGTAAGGGTTTATTACTAATGTCATTGAATCGTTTACTTTCTAACCCCTGCCACATCATCATTTCTGTAATTTGGAGTTAACAGAAATGTCACTTGGCCCATTACTGTGGAACAAAGGTAAATGTGGATTATTCTTGTCAATTTCTGAATGTGGGATTATTTTTGTTGGACCGCCCAAAGGTTGGATTATTGGTATCAAATTTTCCAATAATATATATAGCTATCAAGTAAACATAGCTACAGTGCTTCGCAATCACCTGAATGTGCTCCCTTGTACGAGTATCCCACAAATGAACATGACGATCCAAACCACCTGTTGCCAAATACCGGCCATCAGAGCTAACAGCTAATGCTAAGACGTTCTTGCTATGCTTAGATGCTCGACCCTGCGGATTTCTAACACTATGAGACTTCAAGACTTCCTCATTGGGCCACATGTATTTTTCAGCCTTCCCAGATTCTACATCCCAATGGGAAATACAACCATCCTTAGAAGCTGAAAACCCTCTCACATCATCATCAGATAGAGCCACAGTTGTGACAGTCTGCTGATGCTTCACTAACATCCACGGTTCTTCCTTAGTTTCTGGTTCCTGTAACCTATTCATTAGTGAAAAGAACAACTATTAGCATCCCCTCACAGCCTAGGTAAACAATAAGTTCCAATCAACATTACCCAGTTTGCAAAGAAATTTCATTGATGGCAATTACAATCTGATATTAAACACAATACCCAGATGAGCAACCAAGTTGTACATTATGTTGGGAAATTCATTTACCTCAAAATTTAATCTATACATTACAAAGAAGCAAACCTTCACAACAACTGCTCCTAATTCAATTACAAGTCTACATTTCGTTCCTAAATTCAAAATCACAATTTTACCAAAACCCTCAAATCAACTTCAATAAAATTAACATAAACAAAACCTACTTGGAAGCGATCAATCTCCGAACACGACCCGTCTCTTCAAGCTGCTCCTGCTGCAAAATCTTAACAATAATCGAATCTCTATTCCCATCTCTCTCCTCCCTAGCACCACCGTCTTCTTCATCATCTTCCCTCTGTTCCTCCTCATCTTTCCTCACTTTCTGAACTAACTCCCAAGCCAATCTCCGCCGCCTCTCTTCGACCGTCTCTCTTTCGAGCTCAGCTTCCTCTTTCTCCTCATCCTCCTCCACCTTGTCTTCCCCATCATCCATGAAAAAATCATCATCCCCTTTATCTGAAACTTCGCTCTCAATTTCTGCATCCTCTTCCTCAAACTTACGTTGCCGTTTTGCATTCTGCTTGATGAATGAATCCCCGTTTGCTGAAATCCTCTTGCCTTTTTTGTTAATCGTGAATTTCTTCCTCTGGGTATTGCCCTTCATCTTGGAATCAGGAGAAAGAGAGATGTTAGAGAGAGAAAGTGATGGTTAGAGAGAGAAAGTGTTGTGGGTGTTGAGTTGGGTTTTAGGGTTTAGAGGGGGTTTAACACAAGAACAGAAGTGAACTCATACAATACAAGCAGGAAGAAAGAGAAGGGCGGCACTGGCAGGGCAGGTTAACGTACAAACAGGGCTTACCAATTTTTATGTCTCATAGAGATTTTGGGCTCTCAAGTCTCCCCCTGCTGACCATACTCATCAACTTTTTTTTGTTTTGTTTTTTATTTTTTTTATTTTTTTTATTTTTTTTTTTTTGGCTTCAATAATGGAGCACCCCGTTGTGGACATAACTTATCAATGATTATGTTTCTCCTTTTCAATCTATCCTTAAACGATGGAAATTTTATCGATACTACTAAAATTTGACAAGATACTACTAAAATTTGACAAAATGTTATGATACCCAATTTTCTTAAAATGTGCATGCTTGGGTAGGTGCATATGTACTATTAAGCCAACCCAATAATCAAACCCATAAGTTAAACCTAGATCCAATCCCAACCCCCACTATAAGAAGATCACTATAGGCAGGGTAAAAGGGCTCTCTCTCATCTCTTCTTTCTCTCTCCTCTACTCCGTCTACCTACTATGTAGGGCGGCACGGTGGCAACAACCATGGCACCACCATGCTCGACTCCCTTAACGCACTACCCAAAACATTAGCGTTAATGTGGGGATTCAAGTGTCAAAACCCATTGAACACCACCAACTTGTAGATCTAAGAAAATTGGTTCACATATCTGGGAGAGGCATTTAGTTTTACGATCTTTTTTCATGTCCAACAAAAGAGGAAGTAGCATGAAAGTTACCATAATACTTTGAATTTCTTTGTCAATTTGCTGAATATAGCGCTCTTAAAATTGCCTAAGAAAATATCGTTGGAGGCCAAGAAATTCCTCATATACCCGAAGTATCTCAACAACGAGATTGCACACCATGTGCTCGTCGAAATTCCTAAAGAAAATGCAAGTTACCATAATTATTTTGGATTTATTTGTCAATTTCCTGAATATAGTACTCTTAAAATTGTCTACGAAAATGTCGTTGGAGGCCAAGAAATTCCTTATTATACCCGAAGTATCTCAACAACGAGATTGCACACCATGTGAGTGGTCAACGAAGTAACTTTCTTGTTTAGCATATTTTATTAAGTCTAGTTTACTATCTCATATTAGCACGCACTATCACATGATGCAAGCCATAATTCTGAAGGATTTATGTCCTGTCAGTCAAGTAGCAATTAATTAGGATAATGATATATGAATATATTATTGAGATTGTCACACCACGGACTCACTAATCCCGAATTTAGGAAAGGCGAATAATGAATCCGAGGCGTAGACCGCCACATCCAACCCGAATGTCGAATGTTAAGGCTAATACAACGAGCAAACACAATTACTAAACAAACCATTTTATCTATAAATGAGAATTAAGCAGAATCCATAATTAACCAATGTAGTAAACTTATTACAAAGGCCTCACAAAACATGGCCATCAAACCATAATCCAAAATACTATCCAATTGTCTCAAAAAACCCGCTAGTATATCCCTCGACTAGCGGAAAGCAATGACGCTCCATACCTCGATCAACCAGGAGCAAGAGCTTTCCAGCCACACAGGGAAAATAGAAATTCATAAAATCAGTACAAACTGAGCAAGGCATCCAAACTCCGTAAAATTCATAAAACACGCTCTTGAAAGAGGTTTTAGTTATTTCGAAATCCATTTTCAATGCACAAGTAGCAAATAATCAAATATGGAAAAGATTTGGAATAATCTACAAGAGAGTCAAAATCATTTACACATAGAAAGATTCATTTAGGATAATCCCATTAGTGACAATCAAGAACACATAGAAGTGTCATCTTTAGAGAAATAAGAGAGCCCACTAGGAGGTACTACATACCACGACACTAGTGAATAATAAATAAAGCATAGAACGCTCAAACTTTGGTTTGTATGATGAATAGATTCTATCCATGGACTTATAGACTCAAGGTATGCATACCACCCTACGCACGAATTAGGGCTTTGGGGATCGCCATCCTTGATCACATTATCGGTCTTGCTTAGTCGGGTTTTGGACAGAACCCTAGTGATTACCCTTTGGGTTTACACTTTGATAAATACGCTCTATT
>BSSO01005909.1:0-12577 GCA_030267885.1 Mesembryanthemum crystallinum
TGATAGTGGGGTATTTGGTAAGGCAGATAATGACAGAAAATTGCACTGTGTTGAATCATGAGAGAAATGAAGATTTGAAGGGGATGAAAAATGTAAAAAAAATAAATTTAGTGGTCCGCCGGACGGTTTAAGGCCACCATCCGGCGGCTTAGCGGAAGCTTTGAGTTTCTAGGCTACCAGGAAAGTAACTGCTCTGATACCATGTAGAAATAACAATAGTAATAGGAATAGTGACTTGTTATTGATAATTTAGGAGAGACTCCTTTATATAGTTCAATACAATCTAGAATATTCTTATAAACGTAATCTCAAGGATATTATTATAGAATAATTCTGACATCAAAATAATATCACAATCTTCTAATATCTAGAATATTATCAACTAATATTATTTCCTATCATATTCTCCAATATCTTGTTGTATTAGTTTGTTTGACTAGCTGGTAGCATTGGTTGATTGTAAAAGATGTTTGATAAGGTCAGTTGGATATTTGCAACTGGAAAGATATAAAATGACAAATAAGGACATGAGTTTAATTGAATTTGTAAATGCATTTAAGCAATGAAATTCATCTTTTTGTCTAAACTTGATGTACTAATTTCTCAACAAGTTGGGTGAAAATTTTGGGGTATTAGCTTTTTAAAGATTGGATTGTTGTCTCCCAAAAGTTGGCCTACAAGCCAACTACCAAACACCATTTTTTAGCTAATTGGATTGTCAACTGGTCAAACAATTCAGCTGGTCCAACAAGCAGGCCAAAAAGCTGACAATCAAACAAGGTTATAGTATTATCTTTAGCAAAAGATGCAACATTTCCTGTTTGTAGAAGCCTTTGATTAGGAGCATCAACTCTTTTCCACCGGTGAAGAACTTATGCAAATAGTGATCAGATTGAACTGTTGCTTCATGCCTAAGGCTAGCCTTATGAAAGAGGCCTCTCCAATTAGAAGTACAAGCAACTTATCCATCCTTTCTTTGAGCATCGTTCTACCCCAACTTTCTAAACCAAGTATAGCTGATGCCCCCACAAACCCAACGCCCATCAAAACCAAATTATCCGCAGTATTCTTCAGCCCTTTAAAAGCATAATTTGAGGTAACATTGCCCCATCTATCTTCAAAATTAGTAGTCACTAAAATTTCCCATAAAACATATAAGACTTTTATAAACTTTATATAACACTCTATTGCATTCCAAAAGCCTATCTTATTAGCTTAGTTAATATCCCCATAAAACCAGGGCTATCATCCAACATTTGCTTGTGATACTATCTCACATTCTAACTACTATCATATCATCAATGTTGACCACAATTACTGTCCAGTTCTTCACAATATAGTTGATTATGTTTTCTCCATGTACCAAATAATCTCAAAAAAAAAAAAAAAAAAAATTGTTGCAATTTATAAATAATATATTTATGATATTGTTATCTTTCTTAGCTTTACTTCCATGTATATTGAAAAATATGACCTAACCTATTTTGTGTTTGTTATAAGTGACCTTATTTATATTTTATTTGGTTGCATACCTTTTCGACACCATTCCCGACCACTATCCAGAGTCGAAAAACACGTGGACCGGTATTGATGGGAAAGATTTTGAGAGTGAGCAACAATGGCATCGTTAAACGATCGCACTTTACTAGCCTTTTAACACTCTTACTACGGTAGGATGTGGTGATTTACATCCCATCAATGTGTGAGATAATCTGTTCAACACGATCTTTATGCTTTTTAATATCGGTTTTAGTAGTAGATGAGGAGTGGGCATATGAGTAAGCTAGTAAGTGTGCTTTTCATCTTCACAATCACCAATGCACCTTTTGCAAGTGCAATTCAGTTAAAAACTACTTTAATGGTATTAAGGATCAAGTGTAGGAAGGGGTAGAGCTACCTTTTGAATAAAGTAGTCAACTGAACCCATTTAAATATATTTTTGTTATATTATGCTACATATTACATTATCTTATATTATAATATGTTGATAATTTATATAATTGTGAATACAATTTGACTCCACTTAACACATATTTTGATTTCGCCATTGTGTTTATATATAAAGTTACAGTTTTATTTTGATAACTTTTAGATTTTTTATTGTCTAGATTTTGGTTACATAGATCATGTATAAATTTATTTTGCACAAAAAAAATATGAATAATTACATAACTGGCTCTCTACAATGCAAAAAGTTAACTGATTTGCCTTTATATTTAATGTATTGAAAATTGTGGATTGATAGAGGGATTATCCACAAGCTATTTCAAGATGTACACAACTATATAAGCTTACTCTTGATTTTTAAAGAGAAATGCTCAATAACACATCTTGGAAATATGCGAGCAAGAGAGAGTGGATGCATTAATAGAGTCTTTCCCAAATTCAATTGGGTGTCATTGATGTATCACCTCTTTAATACATACATTCGACATCTATATCTCTTTAAACAAATGGGAAAAGTCGTGCATGTCAATTTGGTAAGTTGTAATTTGTATTTAAAGTATTAATACATCGATGTTAGTGTTGTGTATTTTCGACCACAACTATTCGTTATTTGCACCACAAGACCGTGTATACTGTTACGATTCAGTCGTGTGGCTCTACTAGACATCATCCATTTGAATTATTGAAGTGGAGATGTTTTGATAGATAACAGGTTGAAGGCACTTGTTACTTAATGTATTTATAGATAAATATTTGTTAAAATCATATTGCATTAAGCAATAAAATGATTTGTAGTTTTTTTTTTCTTTTATAAATATTAATTAGATGTGCAAGCATTTTTTTTTTTTTTTTGGTTTCTGTAAAGAGAGAAATGTAGAACTTTGTGGTGGTCGTACGAATATGCCTTTCAGCTTGGCTCTCGCGCTTGAAAAAGCGAATAAATTATTATTGCGTCATTTGCTCAAAAGTGGCTCCAAACCAAATTGTTTGGATAGGATAACAGAGCGCACTGTTTTGGTAAACATATTGTGAATTTTCACCATCGAAAGGATCCAACCTTTACATTTTGTGCCATTTAAGGGTCTAACCTTTCAAATATGAGAAATAAGGAACCCCAATTAATATTTCCGACTGAAAATGGGTGACGTGGTAGCCGGATTAGAAATAAAAAATGCAGAAAATAAAATATCTCCAAATTGCAGTGAAATACCAAGCGTGCCCCTATTACTTAAATCGTAATAACCGATGTACCCCCTAATAGTTACCCGGTTAAGTAACCTTTAAAATTACCCCGTTACATTCTTTCATAACAAGCTTCCATAAGCCCTCATTCTCCGTAAAACCTCTCTCGCCTCAGGTAACTTTGTTATTTTTGTTGTTTTTAAGTGGTTTTGTGCAGCTTTTGGGTTGTTTGGGACGATTGAGATATGGGTTTGATTGTGGGTTAATTCTCTCTTTTCTTTTTTTTCTTTTTAAAGTTAGTTTTTATGTGAATGTATGCTTAGATTATTATGGTAGCGAATTATTTATGCAGTTTAGTGGTGTTTTGCATGTTAAAAATTCAATATTTTGGGGATCGGTTTTTGAGATTAAAAATTGAAAGTGGCGTTGCATGTTTAAACAAATCGTTTAGTATTTTTTATTTTTTTCATGTGATTAGATATGGATCCTGCTTCAAACCAAACTTTTGTAGATGTCTTTGAAGCACACATCTTTAGTAGGCTTGATGTTGCCCAATTGAGGGCATGCAGTAAGTGTAGCAAAGACTGGAGGAGTATGGTCTGGCGCAGTGGGGTTTTCAGAGGCCTAGATGAGGCAAAAGAGGAGGTCGAAGAGAAGGAAATGCATCCTATGAAGCAAGTTGCTTTCGAGTAAGAAGTGGCCCATTTTATTACTGAGATTGAAGTCATGTTGTATTGGATGGGCTAGTAGGGTTACTGGGCTGGTTAGATGGGCCATTAATGGTTTAGTGGGCTTGTTTTTCGGTTGGTTAGATGGCCTTAGGTGTAATTTTTTTTGCTGTAATTGATGGGTTATGATTGTAGGTTGTGAATGAAGATTTAGGGTGATTTTTTTGAGTTTTGTCAAAGCATTTGATTGTGTGAAATTAAATTTTTTTTTTTTTCTTTTTTGATTCAATGTCACTGTTTTTGACAAGATTGGGGTGTAATTAGTTGAAAATCATGTATGTTGTGATGAATGATGTATTGAAATATCTATTACGAAATGAAATGCAATGGATATTTTGAATTTAGTTTAATATTTTATTTTCTTTTTTTGTTGACAGATTTATATTATGGTTGAAATTGTTATTAGTGGTTCAATATTTTGTTTTCCTTTTTTTTTTGTTGACATATTTATATTATGGTTGAGAACGAAAACATAATCCAATTTCTTTTTTTTTTATGGGGGTCAAATTACTATTTTTCACATTTTCAAAAGAAGAATTAAAACCTAGATCTATTCATTCAAAAATCTTGGGTTAGGATATATAAACATATCCAACGTGAACTTTCTTACTCATGGGAAAGATTTTGATAGTGGTTTGAGAGTATTGTGTGATCAAACGAGGATGAGTTCACTGGTATGCTTAAGAGTCATTCTGTTATGCATGTTTACAACAAGTATGATTGGTAATTAAATGGCTTGAATAGCAACACACCTCTCCTAAACATACTAAATAGTAGGGGTTAGAGAGTATTAATGTTGCTAGAGTTCATAATGAAGGGTATATCAGTGGAGGGTATTCAAAGGATGAGGTTGATGATGAGATTTTAACTGGGAGGAAAATGTTCATGGATGTTGATGTACAAGAGAGATTGTTTCAAGAAAAGTTAGATCAGTTGCCTCAAATTGAGTTACAAGGGTGGGGAGATGGGATGATGAAGGTAATGGGAGTGATTATGCTGGTAGCTCAGTTTTGGGTTCCCCAAATCATTCAAATGATGAGAGGCACCAACTTTTCAGGGGTGAACCATATAGAGCTTATTCTAGACCTGAGCACACTATTTTGAGTTTAGGTCAGGAATTTGAAAACCATACTCAGCTCAAGAAAGCAGTCAACAATTACTGTATTTTCATGGGGAGGGAGATAATTTACACAAAGAATAATCCTAAAAAGGTTGGTGCCAAATGCAAAGAAGAGGGATGTCCTTGGAAAATATAGGGTTCTTGGTTAGGAAAGTGTACTACATTTCAAGTGAAGACTTTGGTTGATGAACATACATGTGGTAGACTTTACAAGATAAGACGGTTAAGCTCAAAATGGATTGCTGAATTTACTTAGGTTGATTTAGGACAAATCCTTATAGGAGGATGGTAGAGATACAAGACACTGTTTGGTCTGAAATTGGGTTAAAGGTATTTAGGTTCAAGGCTTTTAGAGCTAGGAAGAAAGCTCAAAAGATGGTGATAGGTGATTATGAAGATCAATACAAACAGATTCATAGATATGTTGCTGAATACTCAAGGTTAATCCTTCAAACACAGCGAAACTTCATTTAGATAACAATGTGTTCAAGAGGATATATATTACAATGCTCGTAAATGAATTTTTTTTTTTTTAAAATGGGAAAATGAAGGAAGGATTTCTGAAAGGGTTTGGGTAATTTATAGGGTTTGATGGTTGTTTTCTAAAAGGTCCTTTTGGGGGACAACTTATTGTAGCTATTAGGAGAGATTGGAATAATCAGATGTATGTATCCAATTGCTTGGGCTGTAGTGGAAGTGGAGAGTACGTACAGAAACTTGGACTTGGTTTATGGGGTTGCTTGCTTCTGACCTTGATATGGGAGATGGTACTTGTTACACTATCATGAGTGACCAAAAAGGGTCTTCTTAATGCGATTGCCACTCTATTACCTTGTGCTGAGATGAGAGTTTGTGCAAGGCATGTCTATGCCAACTTTAGAGGTTTACATGGGGGTGGACATCAATATAGGAGGGCATTTTGGAGGCTTTCAAAAGTGAGCACTCAAGGCCAATGGGGCAACAAGGTGGATGGTTTCAGAAGCATCAATGCCGCTACTACTGAAGATTTTGTTAACAAAAATCCAACCAAGTGGTGTAGGGTATTTTTCAGTGAATGTAGCTTGGTTGATAGTGTTGACAACAATATGTGTGAGGCTTTTAAGGATTTTTTGTGAAACACTACCTTTTATCATGCCCACTTTGTGAATAACTACCTTTAAAAAAAAAATTTGCGAAAAACTACCTTTTAACATTGCTTTTCTTGTAAAATGATACTTTTGACTGGATTCCGGTGAAACATTTAATGAAATCTCGAAAATACCTTCATGTGAACCATCTAACCCTCACCCATCTTTCCTCCAAGCTTTATTTCGAAAAGAAAATGGAAGATTGGAGCAAAAGATGTAGAATTGGGAAGAAGTTGAGAGAGGATAGAGAAGAGGAAGAGGAACAAATAGGAAAAGGGTGAGCGTTTAAGTGGCTTACGTGACAAGGCATAAGGGTATTTTCGGGATTTCATTTAAAATTGAATGGATTCCGACTAAAGGTATCATTGCACAAGAAAATCCATCTTAAAAGGTAATTGTTTGCAAAAAAAAAAAAATGTTAAAAGGTATTTATTCACAAAATGGGCATGATAAAAGATAGTGTTTCACAAAAAATCCGGCTTTTAATGCCTATTGTAAACACAAATTTCGAATCTGAAAAATTAACAAACTCAAAATATGTGAACAAATAAATAAATTTGTGTTTAAATTTGAATGTGGTTACAATCTCTATTTTCTCTTTTTAAGAAAGAATGTAAAAAATCCCCTGATTCGATCTCCACTTCAATTTGGTTTAGCGTGATTCTCCAAATGAAACTTCCAAATTGAGAACGACGATTTGATTTGGTAAATGGGGGTCTTTGGAGGCTTGATCTCATTTACGAGTTTGATTGATTTAATAAACGAGGGCCTATGGAGGCTTGATCTCGTTTACGAGTTTGATTGATTTAATGAACGAGGGCCTATGGAGCCTTGATCTCGTTTTAAGGCTTGAGTGATGAGTTACTTTGTCGGGCTCCTTGGGAGGAATTTATGAAGTAATCGGCGGGCTCCTTGGGAAGAATTTATGAAGTAATCGCCGGGCTCCTTGTGAGGAATTTATGAAGTAATCGTCAGGCTCCTTGGAAGGAATTGCTGAAGTTAATCGTATGGCTTCTTGGAAGGAATTTATGAGGAATTTATGAATTGATGAAGTTAATCGTTTGTCTCCTTGGGAGGAATTGATAAAGTTAATCGTCTGACTCCTTAGGTCGTTATCGGGGCTCCAGGAATGGATCTTCAGTTCTCTGGGTTCTCCTTTTTCATTTGACTAAAGTCCACTTTAGAAATGACAAGGAGAACTCTATTTATAGAGAGAGCTCTTTTAGGGTTTCTCTTGGTGGACTTGTCATCATGGGCCTGTTTCATGGACTAGATAGTCGAGACCTATTTTAATGGTCCAAGACCCTTTTTAGGCCTTTAATCATTATTAGAGAAAATAATTTTAATTAAATGGATAACTGAATTTTTACCCAAAATAATTAATTTAATATCCTATTAATGATTATTTATGAGTTGTAATTTGACATTGACCCATTTAATTTTGGCATGGCACTTGAACAATTTTTTAGTGCCTACACCTATATTTTGCCTAACAGACACAAACCAAGAATTAGTATGTTAGAAGGTATTAGAGAGTCTCTAATGGAGAGACACCATTTGACATTGTTATATGTCCTTGACCTAATAAGAAGTTAGAAGAGGCCAAAATTCAAGCAAGGGGTTGGCAAGCCATTTGGAGTGGTGGTGGGAAGTTTGGAGTTAGAGCTAGTGCTAGCCAAGACAGATTGGTGGTTAGAAGTGTACTTGTAGGACTTGGCAGCTGAGTGGCATCCCTTGCAACGCAATGGTATCAATTTGGTTAAGTGGGGAGAAACCAGAAAACTATGTGGATACTAGTTACTACAAAAGACAACTACATGAAAGCCTACAGTTTGTCCATAGAACCTCTAAATGGACCTAGTGAGTGGCCATTGAAAAAATCAAGAAGCAGTGCAACCTCCACCATTGAAGACATTGGCTGCTCATAGGCCTGAGACAAAGAGGAGGTTGGAGAAAGGAGAGAAAACAAATAAATTGATGAGGTATGGAATGGTTACGAGGTGCAAACAGTGTGGAGTAGATGGACATAACAGAAGAACTTGCAAAAACAAATATTGGTTGTTTTGAGCTACATATTGGATCTAGAGCACCATTTTTTTTTTTTTTTTTGTGTGTGTTGGAATTTTGGCTGGATGTTGGATCTATTGTACTAGATATTGCTTTCAGAGTACCAAATATAAGTTAGATATTTGGTACTCTATGTACCAAATATTTATTGTGTTCCTTAGATATTTGATTTAGAATGTACATTATAGGTTATGAAAGTTTTGAGTTAAGTACCATATATTAGTTGTTTTAAAACACATTTTATAACTGGAGTACCACTTTTTGTGTTGAAAGTTTGGCTTCATATTGGTTATGTTATACCAGATATTGCTTCTTGAGTACCAGATATTGGTTATGTTGCACTAGTTTCTTGTGTCAATAACTTTGATCTTGTTTTTGTGACGTTTGATGACACCTAAGAAAAAGAAACCATTGATAGAAACTCCACTAGCCTAGTACTGGAGTACCTTCGTTATACTCTTTACCACTTTTCGTCTAGTTGAATACCAATTCTTGTTACTCCAGTATTGGGTACTGCTACACTTATTAATTTGTTGTATTTTTGTGCCAATCCAATATGAGTTGAAAAGAACAACCCCATTACCACTTTTCATACTCTGATACTACTATTTTTACTCCAAATACCACATTGATTGCTAGCAAATCAATTTTTGTAGCTATCAGTTTCATTTTCATGCTAATAGTACCACTTTTCTTGCTCCTATACCAATTTTATTGCCACCAATTCCACTTTGTAGTTCCACTTTTATAGCTATCAATATCACTTTTCTTACACTAAATGACGAGTACCAATTTTCTTACGTTCAATACCACCTTTATTGTGACTCAATCCACTTCTATAACAACTACTATTCCTCCTCTTTTTCTTTTTTTTCTTTTTTCCCTAATCAAAATTTAGTGTTTCTCAATTCAAAAGTACTATGTAAACTTTGTTTATCATATGAAGACTTTGGTTAATCCACCTTATTTTGAATGCAAATTTTTAGTGACTCGTGGACTTCATCCATCGGCATCACATTGTATTTACCACTATACGCGCGGCAAAACTATTCCTGTTTGGTTATGTGTCCTTTTATTTGCATTGATATTATATCATTTTGGTTGGTTATAAGCCTTTCAATTAACCAGATTGGTATATTTTGTGGCAGGGGTCCGACATATTGGTATTTTTCCTAGCACCGGCGACATATGGGTATATTTAGTGGTACTCCGGTACCACATTGATGTTTAAAATCAGTTCTTATATTATACCCCTGGGGGTACAATCAACAGTGTACCCCCCGCCTTTTATTTGTTGATGTTACGCCGCATTTGCAAATTGTTGGGCATTTTTGTGGGTGGGCTACGGACCTATTTTAATTTTTCCGGTTGCTCATATCGACAATTGGCGAAACTACTCAATTTGAGTTGTTGAGCAAGCATCATATGCAATGCATTGATCCTCCAACAATTCCACACTTCTATTAGTTTTGTCTTCAACTCCTAATCTATATAAATAAACAATACCACCAACGTAGGGCCCATTTGTTGGGAACACCATATTGTTGATATAGATTATTTTATGCTTATTTGGGAATTTACTGCTTATTCATTTAGTACAGAGAAAAAATATTTTTCATCTCACAAAAGTAGTAGCTCATTTGGTATTGGCCAGTTGCTCATTTAGAATTTACCAATTGCTCATTTCATCAAAAGCTAAGTGCTATTTTTATATTAGTTAGTATGCTCATATTAAAGAAAAAAAAAATGAATGTTTTTCATTTCAAAAGGTGGGTGCTCATTTGTAATTAACTAATCGTTCATTTTATTACAACTGGTTGCTCATTTCGTATTGATATATTTGCTACTTTAACTAACATTGAAATATTAATTAACAAGACTACTTAACTATCTTTTTAATCCAGCTGGTCTTGGTTGGACTTGGTCCATAACATGGACCAAGGTCCAGCCCACCTCTACAGCGCACAAGTAAATAAAATCCCACATCTGAAGCCCATAAGTAAATAAAATCCATCTCAAAATTAAACACAGATCCCTGCGTACTCTCTATCTCCTGTGCTTTCTCTCTCATATACTTTCTCTCTCCTTTGATGCTCTCTCTTTCTTCTGCTTTTTTCCTCACTCTCACTGCCTAACAATCAGTTTCGTCTGGTGTTCCATTGATCTGATGCAAAATCCTTCGCACCATCTTGTTCTTCATCTCAAAATCAAGAAGTATACATTTTAGGGCTTACATTAAAGAATGGAGAGGAAATCGGTTGCTCATACTTACAAAAGGAAAAAAGTTCAAGCTGAATCTCAATCACAAACTCGAGGTAAACTTCAAAATTCTTTATTTATTAGAGTTTTATTCAACAATGTGAACATCTACTATGGCAGATATGTTGTGCTAGTTTCAATTCCCTGTCATTCAAACACATCAGCTGCTGCTAAGTGAACAACATCAAAAGAGTGTTAATGTTTGTTTTCTTATGTTAGGTTTATTGTGAATTTTGCTTTTTATGTGAAATATGTAGGACTAACACCATTGTATCAGAAGGGTAACTCATCCTTTTCAATGGGTGACTCAAATTTAAGCAAAAGGGGACTCTGATTTTCTTTACCAAATGTGGTGACTCCCTTAATAGTAAAAGGGAACTCCTCTTCTTCAATGGGGTGACTCTGCTTTAAGTAGTGATAGGAGGACTCCTTTTCATCAATGGGGTGACTCCCTAAGTAGTAAAAGGGAACTCCTCTTTATCAATGGGGTAACTCTGCTTTAACTAGTGATAGGAGGACTTCTTTTCATCAATGGGGTGACTCCCGTAGTAGTAAAAGGGAACTCCTCTTTATCAATGGGGTGACTTTCTTTGAAGTAAATCTCACCAACAATAAAATGTACAAAGAATGGAGGAAGTTGATGTACCAATGTAGAATTGATCTTGGCAACATACTAAACACAAAGGATGCAAATCCATTGCATTAATGAATCATCAACTCTTTCCCCAAACAGATGCATGGAAGTATAGCACAAAACTCGGCTATAATCCTGTTCTGATAATGTCACTTAATGTTATGCATTATACCTTTGTCATTGTTTTTGTTATTGAGCTTTGTCAGTTATTATGCTTGGTTGTGTAATCACAGGTGAAGATGTTGTAGCTACATCAATATCGCGTCAGGAAGTTAGCAAATCAATCCGTATAAGCAGTTATGCAAATGAGCATAAGATGCTAATTCCATCATCTAAACAAGCAATTAGTAAACAATAAAAATTGATGATTGTGTCCGAAAGCCTAGAAAAGGGGGAACCACAACAATCTCAAGTTCAGGAAAGGTAAGTAACTACCTTTGCTCAAAAGAAAACTCCTCTTTATCGAAGGGGTGACCCATATTAATTAAAAGGCGTACTCCTCTTTAACAAATGGGTTAACTCCCTTGAAAGTAAAAGAGGACTCCTTATATCAAAGGGGTAGCTCCATTGTGTTGTTAGATAATTAAATTATAATTACATATATATATATATATATATTTGTCGTTCATTCTTTTTAATTATATGGTTGTAGTTCACAAGTTGAGTTTGAAACAAAATGTCGACCTTATGGGCTGAAGAATCTGATTGATAAGTTGAATGACAAACAAAAAAATGAAGTGTGTTAAATTGGTTTCGGTGGGCTTTTAACAATTCAACTTACAGAGACCGTGCTGCCATGGTTAGTAAGTTGTTTTTATGCACACAGCCAGATGTTTATAATAGACAACACGAAGAGCTATTGCATTACCTATCAAGACGTGTATGACGTGTTTTGCCTGCCAACACACACGAAGTATAGGGTTGGTGAAGTTTCTGATGAAGAAAAACAGCCTCTAGTGCAGAAATGGAAAAATGAGTATGGAGTGACAAACGAAAAATTAAAGAAGACTGAGATTCGGCTTAATAATCTTGTTGATAGGATGGTGAGTTTGAAAGAGGGGGGTGATGAATTCAAGAGATTATTTATGATGTATGCTATGAGCTCCTTTTTGGACCCTACTGCAAATAGACTTGCAGATTTGAGGATTGCACATGCAATAGAAGATGTGAACAAGATTAGAGATTTCAATTGGTGTTCTTATGTGATGGACAGGTTGTGTGTTGCTTTGCAGAAGAAGGATGGGGTGAAGAATGTGGGTGGTTGTCTTCTATTGCTTGAGATAGTTTACTTCCATAGGTTGAAATTTAAGGGGGAAAGTCAACCTCAAGACCTTCCCTTAATACAACATTGGACAAATGAGAAAGTGAGAAAAAGGATCAAGGATGAATTGGTTGTCAAAAACTTTGGCAATGGGGAGCTCGAAAAGGATGTTTATCCCATATGCAAATTCAAAATCAAGCAAGTTTTTCATACACGAACACTCCCTGATAATCAACCACACCAGCCGCCAAA
>BSSO01005910.1:0-12577 GCA_030267885.1 Mesembryanthemum crystallinum
CTATATGGAACAAAATATTCATTGGATTCGTAATTTAAAGTACTCTCATTATATAATTTTTAGTTATATATTTTGATAGAAATTAATGGTCAATATTTGACCTCAAAAAGATAATGACTCTTTTTTTTTTTAAAAAAAAAAAGAAAAGAAAATAAAAGGAGTATAAATTATTAATGATCAAAGATTGTTTTTCAATTACTACAATAGGTCTAATGAGAATGTCAAATCCAAACTATTAACTTATTTTTTATTTTTTAAATCATGAATTCTTAATCATGCACGCATTGCGTGCAATAATATACTACTCCCTCCGTTCTACAATGAAGGTAGTAGTAGTTAAATAGGATAACACGTCTATTCTCTAAACTATTGTTACAATTATAGTTTAATTCAGTCTACTTCAATTTCGTGCCCTCAAATAGTTACGGTTCTGCTACAACCATTCAAAAATGGATACGTTTAGAGTTAGACAGCTATTGGACCAAACAATGGCAACAACAAAACTCAATCTCCCCCATTCCTCTTTCCCCCTTACACTCCAACACTTACCAAACAACAACATTTCCCACCAAAATCATAGCCAAATCACCCTTGATCAAACACAGCAAATCCATGCCCACCTCCTAAAAACCCATTTCCAAGATTACTCTCACCAACCCCATTTTGATTCATTTCGAGTACCCTTATCCCCTGCTGCCCGCTACACTTACCTCATAACTAATTACAATAAGAACAATCTGCCCAGATGCGCACTCAACATCTATGTCCAAATGCGAACAGTGGACATGAAAGTTGACAGCTTTACAATTCCATCAATCCTAAAATCATGTGCTCAAATTAGCTGGGTTGAGTTAGGGAGGGAGATTCATGGGTTTGCCTTGAAAAATGGGTTGGGTTCTGATGTTTTTGTGGGTAATGCGTTGATTCAGATGTATGCTGAGTGTGGGTTTGAAGGGTATGCACGCCTGGTGTTCGATAAAATGGCTGAGAGGGATGTTGTTTCTTGGGGTACGATGATTAAGGTGTGTAAGGAGTACAGAATGCTCGACGAAGCGCTTGGATTGATCGGAGAAATGCAGTGTAAACTGGTGAAGCCTAGTGAGATTGCCATGATTAGCATGGTAGGTCTTTTGGCGGACGTTAGGAATATTGAGTTGGCAAAACTCATGCATGCCTATGTGATTAAGAACGGCGGCGATCTCGGCCATTTGGGCACTAATCTTATGGCTTCCCTGATAGATATGTATGCTAAGTGTGGGAATTTAGCTCTAGCAAGACGCCTCTTCGACAGATTGGTAGAAAAAAACATTGTTTGTTATACAGCAATGATTACAGGGTATTTCCGTTGCAGTTTATTACATGAGGGCGTGGAGCTCTTTACGCAGATGGTAGAAGAAAAGATTTGGCCAAACGAAGTTACTCTGCTGAGTTTAATCACAGAATGTGGTCTAGTTGAGGCTGTGGATATAGGAAAGCAGCTACATGCTTATGTTCTGAGAAATGGGTTTGCTCTTACTTTGGCTCTAGCAACTTCTTTGGTAGATATGTATGGTAAATGTGGTGAAATCGAAAGTGCACAAGCTATTTTTGATGGCATGGAGGAAAGAGATATAATGACTTGGACTACTCTCATTGCAGCTTATGCACAAGGATATTGCATTGATGAGGCCATTGATCTGCTCACTCTAATGAGGAACAACGGTATAAAGCCTAACCAGGTAACAATGGTTAGCCTCTTATCACACTGTGCAGAAACTGGCGCACTTGATCTGGGCAAGTGGGTCCATGCATATATAGACAAGTATGAGATAGAATTAGATGATGTACTGAGAACCGCTCTCATTGACATGTATGCCAAATGTGGAGACATAGCCAGTGCTTTCAACTTGTTTGCTGAAACCACGAGCAGAGATATCTTCATGTGGAACGCCATGATAAAAGGGTTTGGCATGCATGGTTTCGGTAAGGAAGCTTTGCAGCTCTTTACTGATATGGAGAAGTCACGCACTAAACCTAATGATATCACATTTATTGGATTGCTTCACGCTTGTAGCCACGCAGGAATGGTAAAAGAAGGAAAAAGGGTTTTTGAAAACATGGTCATTAAGTACGGTTTGGTTCCAAAAATTGAGCACTATGGTTGCATGGTAGACCTTCTAGGGCGAGCTGCATTGCTGCAAGAAGCATATGAAATGATACAAAGTATGCCCATAAAACCCAATACATTGGTATGGGGTGCTCTGGTTGCTGCTTGCAAGGTTCATAAGAACTCCACTTTGGGTGAATTAGCTGTCAAAAAGCTCCTTGAAATAGATCCTAAAAATTGTGGTTATAATGTCCTCATGTCCAACATATATGCCATGACGAATAGATGGACAGATGTTGCAGGTGTAAGAGCAGCCATGAAAAACGAAGGGATGATGAAGGAACCAGGATTCAGCTGCATCGAGATAAATAGTTCAATTCACAAGTTCACGAGTGGAGGAGATCAGGGACATCCACGATTTCGTGAGATTCATCTTATGTTAGGTGATATGATGAGGAAACTGAGGGAGACCGGGTACAAGCCAGACACATCTGTCGTGCTGCTGAACGTGGGGGAGGAAGAGCAAGAGAAGTCGCTTAGCTATCACAGTGAGAAGATTGCAATGGCTTTCAGCCTTATTAGCACAGCTCCAGGTAGTCCTATCCGGATTGTGAAAAATCTCCGGGTTTGCGAAGATTGTCATACCTTTACTAAGCTCCTTTCTAAGATCTATAGGAGGCAAATAATTGTTAGGGATCGCAATCGCTTCCACCATTTCACACAAGGATCTTGTTCTTGTGGCGACTATTGGTAAAATGTTAATATAAATAAATAAAAAATACATACAAAATTCAGTTGAGATATTAGAGAAGCATGAAATGCATTGTATTACCACGAATAAAAACATCAGTATATACAATTACAGTTGCTCTCTCTGTCTCTCCTCTCAATAGGTCAAGGTGTGCCTCACACAGATTCAAACACCAGTTCTATCCGTACAAGACATTACCTACAAAAATTACAAACTGGGAAAAAAAAAATTACGAAAAAAGAATATATCCATCAACCAAGCCACTGCGTACAGCGACGATCCCCACTACCCCCAACGGCACGCCGAATGCTGATTATCTCATGCGAGTACTTCTCCTGAAGCCATTCAAAACCAGTCACATCGAGCTTGCCAGTAACTGATTTCCCTTGTTTTCTACGGGCTTGCTGCTCGCGTATTGACGTCCATAGTTTCTCAATCGCATCCCTTTGTCGGGAAGTGAACCTTGCTACATTGTCGGAGGCATGCTTCACTAGTATGTCGATCACGGTTTGACACCTGCAAATAGATGTTTATCACTATGAAGTGGACAAGCCATATAGAAACCCATTCTATAAAGTTAGGCGTATAATGAAGCAATATAATTCTAGCAAGTGGTGCAAGGACAAACCATGGGATTTTGTAGCGTTTTGCGGCAATCTCCAAACAATTGATCAATGCCTCTCTCTGTAACTTCAGAAATCTTTTCATCTCTTCTTCTTCCTCCTCTTTCCCTTTCTTCTCTTTTGCTTTCTCATCTTTCGACGGTCTGCTAGAAATCAGAGCATCAAGGCCAAAAGGATCACACTCTTCTTTGGTGGTACACTCAGCAGACTGACCAGAAGAAATCACACCTTCATTTGCTTGAAGCTCGACATTTACTATTTCTTTCTCATCTTTAAGAGCTGCAGCTTCCTCCACATCTTCTTCCTTGGTTGCAATAGGAAGATTGGATATGGAATTCTTGATGCGTGTAGCAGCTTTTGAGAACTGCATTACACAGAATAAGAAAGGAACCAATAAGTTAACAAGTACGCATAAGAAGTTTATGAAAGTTGTTCAGGTGTTAATACATACATAACTGCAAATAAAGCTCTGTAGACCAAAACCTTCCCCAGCCCTCCACAAAATTTCCAAAACAAGAGGCCAAAAAACCCTCGACATCATGCAAGAAGTTTCGCCGCAAACTGAATATACAAAATGTCGACTGTATTATAGAATTATAATTTGAATAGCAACTATAACACAGCTAAGGCTGCTTTCATTAACACAAGAGCTGGGTAGCTTCACAGAACTTTCTACTATTCTCTACTCTAGATAATAGAAACACAAGTTTTAAAGCAATAATTCCTTTAGATGGAGCCTTCTATGTGGGGTTTCATGTCTACAGAAGCTTTGGATGAAATATGTGTGCCATGCTAAGTATCACCCACATAATGCCCAATGCGGGAAAATAAGCTAGACTAAGGGAATGTTTGGCAAAGCAGCTAGCTTTTCAATAAAACCTACAGCTTTCAGCTTCCAAAAGTTTGTCAGATTATTTCAAATTTCAGCTATAGCTACAGTCAGTTTTGAGAAGCTACCGTACTAGCTTTCAAATTTAGAAAGCAAAACAACTAATTTGTTAACATTTCTTAGCAACTTACAACTATTTTCCATTAACTTGCCTCTTTTATCAGGTCACAGCTACAGCTTCAGTTAATTTTGCCAAACATAGCCTAAAGTTGATGACTTCAGTTGCCTTTTTTTTATAATAAAAATTTATTAATAAAAAGCAAAGCATACAGAGAGCAAGAATAGGCCATTCTCAACAACAAAACTGACCAAACCCTGAAAACCCCACCAATCTACCCTAAGTACAACCATACAAAACTACTACTTGCTACGGCCATCATAGTTAATAGTGAACTTCAATCGTTGTAACTCACAGCTGTCCTTTTTCTTCCTAGGGTACGTCTTAGCCCCAAAATGAAGTCCTTTCCCACACGATCAACCAACTTGATCGGTTGATCCCCAAAGTCTCAACAAGGGCGTTACTCCTCTCAGCCGCCTCATCTAAAACACGCGAGTGCCCTGGCGCTGATGGGGTTGGGAGGAGCCCATCACCAAGCTGAGCTGGAGGCTGTTGGGAGGGTGCCCCGCCTGTCTCGAGATTCTCCATTTCAGCCCCACGTTGCTTCAAAGAGTGATCTACCTCATCCTCATTAAACATCGAGACCTCCTATAGATCCACAGTTGGGGTTTCCGACACAAGAGAGCCCCATTCCTCCCTAAAGTTATCCCCTCTTACTTCCTCTAAAAGTAAACCGATACCTCCGCTGAACCTATTCTCAAAGTTAAAGCTATCATCCCCATCTGAAAGTGCATCTTCAGTACGGGTAAAGGTACCCTGTTCCCTCTTGCTAATCAAATCTGACCTAGAGCCATTGACACCCCCTTCGTGGCAGTGGTAATTATTGTCGACTCCCTGGATCAGCATCTGCATCAGCCTGTTACCAACCCCACCCTGAATACCATCTGTGGCCATGTCCATCCGCTGTGTTGGCTCCCCATTGCCCATTAGGTCCATCCCCATCCATCGGACACCCTGTGCTAGGCTCTGGTAACTGGGTGTTACCAAGAGAAACCCCCACTTCTAGCCCCTCCACAGGAAGGGAGAGGCCAGCAGTGTTAGCACGAAGAGGCAACTGGTTCAAATCAACCATAAAATTGAGTGTGAAACCTGAAATGAAACTGCTAATCTCCTGAAGATGGACGTCGGAAGAGGTCTGGATCGTTCTGCTAGCTCTGAAGAGTTCCAGAGGAATCTCACGCGCCACCCCTCACGCCACTTCCCTTACCTCTTCCGCCTTTAACCCCTCGCTCATATAATAAAGACCCAGTAGGTTTGATCCTTGACATAGTCATGGAGGAATGCCAAGAGGTGTGACCGGTGACCCTCCACATGGACGTGGCTTTAATGAGGGATAACTTAATGAGGAGACATCGAATGGCAACTTAATGAGGAAGCATTGATGGGTTTTGGCTTCCTTGACATGTCTTAATGACACTTAGAGGTTAAGGAATACAACTGAGCAATCATTAAGTATTGTGACTCTTAACCTAGGCAGTGGGGTTGTCTCTTCCGCTATATAGAGTGAGGACTTGTACTTGTTTAGGCATCAAACATCCCATATATTCTCTGAACTGTAAGCCCATAATATTTAAATAAACAGCCCAAGTGTTGTTCCTATCCTAAGCAAGTGCACTTCTAATCTTTGTCCAATTGTCCCCTTTGCTTCCAGTTTCAAGTTGACTAGACTAGTTAGGTACTTGGTGTCTAGAGCCATCATAAGGCAAGCCTCTGCCCTGTGACAATTTGGTATCAGAACGAAGTAAAGAGAAATGGTTGCTAACAAGGAAACACATCAGTCCATGTTTCAGAGAAGATGACTCACACATTCCAAAAGTTCTCTTTATCATGAAAGAAATCATGGACCAAAACCGTGAGCTGATGACAGCCCTCAAATTTAGGGTTCTCTTATACACGACCCCTCAGAATATTTGATCCCTATTGTGTGCTTTTGGGAGAGGATCTCCAAGGACCCCTCAACTAATCGGAGCATAATGATTCTAATGAGTAATGACTAAATATCATGGTCATAATTATTTACGCATACACATTCAAAGCTACTTTAGCATCAGCACCCAAGGCCATACCTGGGAGTAGAAACCTCCAAACAACCACAAATAAACCCGTTCTCCCCCCTGAAAAAACAATACCAAGCACTCATACTATGTCAGCAAACATATCAGCTCACGAATAGAGCAATTAACCACCGTCTTAAGAAATTTGCCCGGGACAACATCATCTACGCATCCCTAAATAGGTAGCAAAAAGCAGCAAAGTTTCCCCAAGGATTCTGCCAAAGCCATGGTATTCCACCTTCCTCCCATAATATTCATCACCAAATCCACTTCCAGGATTCACTCCATGGCTGCATAACCATAGTACAATATTCTCCAACTATCTGAACTGAGACACTCCTATGACAATCTAAAACACGAAAATCGTTGCTATTTTTATCTGCCACATGTTTAGTCTAAGGAATCTAAGCAGAAACTGCAGATTGCTTTGTTTATCGGGAAGAGGACCTAATTTTCCAATGCAATGACAACAAAAAGGGAAAATATAATAAAGTCCGCAAATTCTTGGGTACAACCGTGTAACTGTTAGACGGCCTAATTCAATGGGGTGACTTTTTACAATTTATGGGCTACTTTTAGCGATTTAGGGGTGACTTTTTACAACTTAATGCATTTTATAAAATTAACTTAAGCTGTTAAATGTCACCCTTAAGTTGTTAAAAGTGACCTATAAATTGAAAAAAGTAGCCCTAATTTAAAAAAGGTTGTAAGATGTCACCCTTAAGTTGCTAAAAATAACCCTTACATTAGAAAAAGTAACCCTTGAGTTGGGTGCTTGGGTCATCTAATGGTTAGAGGGTTGCGAAAGAGTGTAACTCAATAGCTTCTTAAGAGCAAAAATAACTATTGAATAATAATAATTGATTTATCCTCCCATCATTTAGATAAACAAGGGTCAAGGGGAGGGGCTCTAAAGTCAAGGAACCACAAAGATACTATCCTGGCCTTCCTGGGTGCCAGAGAAAACGAACGAAAGGATCTTGTAGGATTCTCAAGAAGTTCTTTAAATTCGTCCGGAAGCAATTATCTGCTTCTCACATTCCATGAATAGCCAAACCATTGAGAAATATCTAGGAGCTCACTTGAAACGCTACAAGTGTTTGAATGCATAGCCGAGTGTAATTCTTATGCAACATAATTGAGAAATATGGTAAACCAGGCCTAGTTCATCCACATGACATAAATACTTACCACAAAGCTGTCATCAGTATATAAGTCATTTCCCACCACAGCCCGGATGGCCCACACAGTTAATTGATTCTTCTGCTTCTTATTCAGGCACTACAAAGGAGCAACATAAGGTAAGATATTTATCTATGTTTTCAAAAGAAATCAAAGTACAATTAGACAGTCATAGAAAATAAAATCTTCTGTATTGAAGAAGATAACATACTTCACTAGCATCTTGTGCTGCGGAGAACAACGCATGGTAATCTGATCGTACAGAAGCATCATGACAGGAAGCAGGTGACAGCATCGCAGCTTCAAGTATCGCAAAGAAGTGATCAGCTGTTTCAGGTTTCACACTTCCTGCCTGAATCAGCTGTATAGCCAACTTTGAAGCTTTGCTGAATTTACTCAAGTTTTTGATATGGGAGGCTATCTTCTGCATCGCCTCTATAATTTGTGCAGCAGATGCATCCGTTGTGGTTTTAAACCTCAATTTCTTTCCAGATCCTACATCTGACATACAAATTGCTTCAAAACCTTTGTAACATCTACTACTTCGCTTAACAGGCTTTCAAATTACAACAGCTCATATTTCAATCTATTTTATGGCCTGTCTGGATACCTGGATTTCATCCAAATCCATCGTTTGGGAAGGATTGCGATTTGTATTTGAAATTGTTCCAAATTCCTGGTAGAATTTGAACAGCACAACAATATGGAATTGAAATAACAACCTAAACCCCTGTCATTTGAAATACCAACCTAAGTTATTAACCTCAATTCAAACTCTGTTATTTTTGTCCTTTTTTTCTCTCTCCTCTCATGGCTTGCTCAATTTCTCATGCTTCTCTCTGTCTCCATCTCAATCCTTATCACACAACAACATCCATCAAATCTAAGGCAAAATTTTCTCTCTCCATCTCAAATTCAAAGAATATGTTTTGCTTTGATTTCAAAATTGAAGTGATTGGTTTGCTCTTTGCCACAAAAAAAAAATAAAAAAGATAAAAAAATTGAAGTGATAACAATCTACCAGCTTCCACCGAAGATCAGAAATAGTAACAAATCAAATGCCAAAAGTATCGACATAACTGGATGAAAATATGAAAAAATTTCCTTCATTTCATTGGAATCACCGACTGTGGTGGAATTTCACCAGAAAATCTTCAGCAAGGATGATTGTTTGCCACTGTTAAGAAGAGATTTTGTCTATGATTCAAATCAAAACAGGGAGAAGAATGCTTGAATGGTGATGATGGTGGATTGAGTTGATGATGTTGCCACCGCAATGAGTTAATGCCTTGGTGGTGAGTGACTAGAGGGAAAAATTATGAGCTTCTCCCACATCACAATTCACAGGGATTGAAAGAAAAAAATGAGAGAGAGAGAGAGAGAGTGTCAATTTTGGACTTTAAATTTTGTATCACCTTTTAGGGCCCGCTTGGATTTTGGGGGGGATTAGGGGTGGTGGAGGAAACTAAAAGGCAAAAGTGAAGGTTGGAGGTGGGCATAAATTATGGTGGAAGGAGGAAGAGGTAGGATATAGGGGGGAATATTTTACCCTTGGGGGGTGGTGGGTAATTTATTTCCCCCTATATCCTTCCTTCTACTACTCCTTCCACCATAATTAATCCCCCACCACCACCTCAAACCTTCACTTTGCCCTTTAATTTTCTCAATTATCCCCTAATTTCACCCCATTTTCAAGCGGGCCCTTAGAGTTGGAGGAAAGAGAAAATTCAGGTTAGAGAGAGAGGGGAGAGTGAGTAGTTAGCATTCTTAAACTCAATTCTGATATTTACCCAAACAATGGATCTGGAATTAGAGCTTTGGAATTGAATTCTAAAGCTTGCCAAGCAATGGATTTGGAATCAAAATACACGATTTCAAATTATGGATGACTAGAATAACTAAAGTGCTAAGGCAAATGTAAAACATAGTGGGTAATAAAAGGACAGTCACAATATTGATTTAATATGCCTATACACCAGCAATATGTCAATATCCATCCCCTTGCTCCAAATACTCCACTTCCACAATACCAGACCAAACTGAGACCTAGTTGCATTTCATTCTATCCAATCCTTGGAAAAACAAATGACATTAAAAAAAAAATAAACAAAGAAAAATCCGACCACAACAAGCAAGAAGCTTGAGAAAATAATTAATCACCTATGTAATGAAATGACTGAATCACAATCCTGCAGTTTCATGAGACTCTTAACATCCTGAAATCAAAAGAGAGGTAAGCTGACAGCATTGTAACTTTGAAGAATCAGACTGGAGCCACCAAGAATGGGTTCTGCCCAACGCAACAGCTTACACAGGAGAATTAGCCCCCAAAGCCAAATTGAAGTAAAATATTGGATAAAAGGAACAAAAACATCATGGAACCATACTATGGGCTCATTTGATTCAATTGAATGAGTTATCTGGACAGTAATCAGGTGTACCCAAATTGGGGAGTATATCCAAGAGAAAGATCAACATAAGCAGCCTGAGATAACTCTTATTCACATTCAATTGTCAAACTGCATATCCTTCATTGCCGTACCCATTAACTTAATTCCATCAATCCAAAAGAAATTATATCCCAACTGTAATGAGTCATCTTTTCCTAATGTTGTAGTCACTTTTTGAGCTAAAAGTCCATATTTTTGGGTCTAAGTCATATTTGTACCCCAAATATCATATTTTTACTAGCCCTTGGGACTTGATTGTAAATACCCAGAAACCCTAGAACAACCAAAAATCTGATAGTACTAAAATTAGCAGCAATTANAAAAAAAAAAAAAAAAAAAAAAAACATACGCATAAGCCAATCAACCACAAGCCCAGAACGATTCTTCCTCTACTTAAACTGCTCGTTTCCAGACATTACAGTGACACAATGAACAAAATCCAAAATTCGACAAAATTATTGAAACAACAATTGAAAGAACATATTGAAATGCGAGAAATACCTTGAGGGGTAGGGGTTGATTCGGAGGGTTTAGGTCGCTTGAGGGCGCTTCTGAGGGGAGCCGGAGGGAGTGGAATTGGATCATTGTTGTTGTTGTTGTTGTTGTTGTTGTTGTTGTTGTTGTTGTTGTTGTTGTTGTTGTTGTTGTTGTTGGGTTCATTGAATTTCACTGATTTTAGGGCGCTTTTGAGGGGAGGATGAGGATGCTGCTGTTGCTGTTGCTGCTGTTGTTGTTGTTGGGTGGGAGGTGGATGGTGGGATGGTGGTGGTAAGTCTCCGAATAGGTCTCCGGTCATTCTCTCTCCTCTTCTTCTTCCTCTCTCTCGCTCTGATTCTCTCTGTAACTTTGTGGGAGAAACGGAGTTTGATAATAATGGTAGCAATGGAAGGAATGATTAGAATGGAAGCTTCACCGACCTCTATAAAGGCTAACTAAAGCCATGAGATTATTCCTGCAACTTTTTTTTTTTTTTTTTTTTTTGTTATTGACCATTTGTTTAGAGTCTGGACATTATTGTAACCGTCTAACGCTAGATCTAATATTGGGAGACTTTTTGTAGTTAAGGGACGACATATAGTGACTTAAATGTGACTTTTTATAACATAAGGTAGTTTTAAATATTTACAAATATTCATTCATAAGTCGCTAAAAAAACTTCCTTAAGTTGCGAAAAGTCGTTTATAGATTGAGTCATTTAACCATAGACAGTTTGACATATCCAAGAATTCACGATTAATTTATTTTAAAGGAATTTGTTGCAAAAATTTAGGTAAATTTGGGTATTATAAATTATAACATTTGGTCAAGCTATCCTTATCATCAAGAAGAAAAATCACTCTTATTTTCAATAAAAATCACTCATATTTTCAGAAGTTGTGTCTGGTTGTTTTCAAATTTCAATCATATTATTAACAAAAATTAATCCTTTTCTTGAGGAATTCATCTTACGCTTACTATACACTGAGTATATGCAAAGTTTGGTCAATTTTGTATGAGGTCGATGTAGGAAAATGGTCTTTATATGAAAGCAACAAAAATAGATGGTGTGTCGTTCCTTCGCGGACCTCGTCGCGCGGTGGAGGGATAATCCCATTAGTGACAAATTTCAGTTAGCATGTTATGTAGATTTATGTGGTTAGGTTTGCTTATAATCAAAGCGCCTTTTAGGTAATTTACATATGAAATAACCTTTTGTAGCGTGCTACAAGGACAATCACAGATTTAAACCGTTTATGAGATATCGAAATCTGTCTTAGTGATGTGCAAGGCCCAATTGGGGGAAGAAGATCTTTAAACACATGATTTTTCAAGATGAATAATGATGCCCAAATTCAAGACAATGGTTGGATCATTGTTGTTGCAATGAGACGAGGAGCGGATGGAAGGAACTTTACTCTTTGCAACAATTCATTGAGAGAGAGCATGTTGGACACCGATGATAATTGAAGGAACGATGATTACATTTGGGGGTCAATCATGCATCATTTGGGATGACGATTATTTATGTCGAGTTAGATAGTTTAGCTTTAATTTTACATTTATCTAAGATTCTAATTTATTGATGATTTGGATTTTGTTTAGGAAATTAGGAGGACATCTTCGTTTCTTGCAATTTTATTGAGCCAGATGTTCAGAGACGTATTAGGAGATATGATAAGGTTTTGCCCATCACCTATCCAAAGTCATGTTTGTGGGGTAAAATGAGTTTGGGAAAAAGGGTGTAAAAACGCCATCCTTGACTCCTTAGAGCACCACCAATGGTTGATACATCTATTGTATCAATTTGGTTTTCTCTCTCTTCCACCTCATCTCCCACCAACTACCTAATCCAATTCATAAAATACACCCCCTGTGGAGAGACATCTATTGCATCAATTCAACTTTTCTCTCTCTTCCACCTCACTTTTCCAATACATCTTTTCA
>BSSO01005911.1:0-12576 GCA_030267885.1 Mesembryanthemum crystallinum
GTCAGTTTTTCCTCATATTACTTTGCCTTTTCTTTTTCTTTTTGTTTGGTAAGTTTATTAAAACCATAACAAAAAAATAAGGATAAAAAAAAAATAACACGCATGCTAGGAGTACATGATATTAAAATATACTACCTCCGTTTCAAGTTTATCTTGTCTTTGACTTTTTCGCGGTCTACGAGATGACACTTTGACCATAGATAACTACAATTCTATAACTATAAAAATTATAAAAGTTTGATATTTTGAAAGTGCTAGTTAAAATGAATCTAAAAATATTATTTTTACTTTGTAAAACTTTATAAATTTTCATAATTTAATGGTCAAAGTTTACAATGTTTGACCAAAAAAAAGTCAAAGACAAGATAAACTTGAAACGGAGGAAGTACTTGCTACATTTTAAGTAAACCCCAAGGATGTTACAAAATCCTATGAAAATACGAACAACTTAAACCTCCCATTGGTTAAGAATAAAATCAAGGCATTCCAAAATTAACTTGGACCTCCAATTATGTTGTAGCATACCTAATAACTAGGGTTGTAAATGAGCCAATATGTTTGTGAGCGGCTCGCGAACGTATTCAGTCAAAAGTTAAAACTCGTTCGATAAAAAACGTGCCGAGTAAGAGCACCAGTTTGGTACTCGTTTAATAAACGAGCCGAGTACAAGAACCCCATTACTTGTTTGAGTACCCAAATATTCGGAAAAAAATCTGTGTACTTGTGAGCAATTCGTGAACAAACTCGGTCAAAATTTGGTCAAAACTCGCTAGAGTTTAAGTACCCCAAGTGTTACTGGAGTTTACTAGTGATTATTGGGTTTCAACAAAAATAAGACCAAAAGAACAGGTCCTTACACGTTAAAGTTGTGACTAGTATTTTTTTAATGGGGTAACACCCAAGGTGATTCCTATGTTTAAAGGGGCGAATATCTCATCGTAGAGACATGTTTTCATTTAATTAGTCGTATGAGCCAAGTTTATGCAAGATTTCGCATTACATTTTTTTTTTTAACATATTATTATAGTTTCTAAAATTTTATGCCCGCTTTCGAAAAAAGAAAAAAAAAACATATTACTTACTTTGTACATAGACTTTCTCAAACGGAAATTTAGAAGTCAAAGTTTACACACTTTGGCCATTAATAATTAAAAAGATGTGATGAATAAAAACACATAAATATATATTTTGGATTAATCTGAAAAACATATTCAAAAGAAACCACTACTATAATTTTCGATGTTGTATTGTACTCCCTGCATCCCACTAGTATGTTAACAAGCAAGTGTCAAATTTGTTTGTCCCACTATTACGTTAACATTCTTTTTTATCAAATTTAAAAGATATAAAGGTTTAAAATATCCCTCCTTTACTTTCCACTATCTACCCCCTCATTTAAATAAACCCCTACTCAAGTACAACCCCACTCACACCCCCTCGCATTTAAATGTTCTAATTCCTACAAGGACAAATTGGAAAAATCATCTACAAACAATTTCCCCTTAATCTTTGTGCCAACTTTGGTTTGGCAACGTAATAGTGAGAATGTGGGACGAAATGAGTACAAATCATCAATGGTCAAAGATTGAAAAGACTGCAAAAAGTTTACATGAGAAGGTCAAATCCAAACGCACCATACAGGTGGAGTACTATGCTAAGAAAACTCATCCATACATACTTGAGTTATGCTATATCCATATCAAATATAGATGTATTTTGTCCATACAAGTGGGCCCCACACTCTATCGGGATATTTAATACTCCACATTGGATAAATAAAAATTCATAAAAATAATTTAACCTGTTCTGAGTTTTAATATCCCAATAATAGAGGTTATAATAATTGTGATGCCCACCTAATATGAACAAACTATATCCATATCTGATATGAGTGTAGCATTACTCCACATACTTTGTGGACGTATTGGACAAGCCAAATTATGAACAAATGTTTTGACGGTTCGTGTCTATCACTGTATCCAATCAGTGTAGAGAGAATAGAGAGTAGAGAGTATCTAACAAACAATTTTTGGATCCATTTGAATTTTGACTTGACTTGACTTGGGAGTCTTTCTAGTTTTAAATTTTTAATCTACTTGACTTGCTGTGTCTTTGCTATATGAATGATGAGCTATGTTGCCCCGAGTAATGATACATTCATATTTGATATGGATGAAATTTATCCATATCAGGTGAGCTTCACTATTTTTATAACCTCTATTAGAATATTTAAAATTAGAACGGGATAAATTGTTTTTTTTTTATAAATTTTCATTTATCGTGTTTAGAGTATTAATATCCCATTAGAGTGTGGGACCCATCTGATGTGGATAAATTTCAACATATCTGATATGGATGTAGCATTTCTCACGTTGCCTTCCACCCCACTCAAAGTGATAGTGTACAATTGTCACCATCAGGTTCATTATCGTTGCTGGCCCCAGTATCAAGCTAATTGGCCGTTTTGTCTCCAGACGATAACTTTTAAATTACACCCTCCGATATGTTTCACAATACTAGTATGTGCCCGCGCCCATGCACGGGATAACTATGAAAAAAAATGTGAAAGAATTGAATATTGAATAATTTTCATGTCCATTTAGAAAGTACTAATAATATAAATCCATGACCGGGATAATCCTGAGAAAAAAATTTAAAAAGTATAAATATCAAAGTGTATACAATCAATAGATAATAATCATCTAAAATCAGCGACTGCTAAATGTAATTAAGGATGGACTCTTTCCACGGCATTTGTTAAATAAAAAAATTCCTCCTCCCATAGCACTGGAACGATAAAATTAATCTTCTTCTCCGCACCTGCAGTTTTAGGAACATCGATAATAAAAGTCCATCTTTTGTTTAAACGTGTCCTCAAATGTTCTTCGAACTTAGTAGTTCCATTTTTTTCATCCTGCATGATGAAACATATGAATATGTTAATGGTGATGTGATAAATGAATGTTTTATTACCTTGTGGTGTGTTAAACAAAGCTTGTGTATTGAATTACCATTTCCCAAAGCTCCTTCAATTCAATAACTGGTTTGCCAAGAATTTTTTCAGCATTTTCCTCAGTGTAATACTCTTCATGGATGTCGCATCTGCTATAGTCAGCTCAACTCTATACCTGTCAAATCGTAATTATTATATTTTTGCCACATGCTAGAATATGAAATATTTAATGTTTTGATAATAAATCATATAGACACATCAGTTACCTTGGTACAACTTCTTCAATATCACCATGTGTGCGACATATTTTATCTTTAACTTTCTTCTTACAGCTCGTACATCCATCATACCAAAGGGGCATCTTGAAGGAAACGACGTATGCAAATACGCGGAAATGATTAACCTTCAAATCAAAAACTTAAAATCAAAATTGGATGCATATTAACATTAATATTTTCAAACAAAATAAGAAATGAAATTTACCTTTTCCATAGGTGAGTAATCATTAAGGCCTATCCTCCTTGCATTGAACAAACGTTCCATTTCAAAAATATTGATATTTTTTGATTGAGTCCATCTAATTTTCTTTTGAACAAAGGCATTACCAGAATACCTGTAACATAAAGGTTAGAATATCAGATTATAAGTAAATTATGTGCAAAAGGTTGATGTTACTATATATAGTTGATAGTGATCATACCACTCTTGGATGTTGTCGGATTCCGGGATATCTGGATCAATCAGAAGTCTACTCCATGTTGCGGTTGAAAGGTAAGCACCTGATTATATTAACATGTAACAGTAAGTATAAATTTTGATATTGTCCTAATCGTGATGAAACCTATAGAAAAATATTTACCATTGTAATATCTCACAAACACTTTCGAAGCAACCAACACATTATCTCTGTCAATCGTGTTGAACAGAATCTGACCTATGCCTGTAGCGAAATCTCCCCACAATGTTAATCTCATTACCTTTAAGCTGTTTCATGAAATGAAATGGTAAGTATTAGTATATTGAATAAATTGGTGAGTAAGAGACATCTATATAAAGAGTAAAGCTCATTACTGCATATTAAGAAGCAAAATTTCCCTTTTTGTTGAGTTTCTCCCAACAGCTATGCAGGGAGATACATCAACGACCATTCCAATCACATCTGTAAATAAATAAATAAAAAAAGAAAGAAAGAAAGAAAGTGTCATATATAATCAATTTAAAACATAACAAAATTGAATTTCAATTTATGAAATTAAGTTGTGTAACACTCACCGATAAGTGCAGATTTGTCATTGACGAAATTTGGAATGTTAGAGAATTTCACAAATTTGAATATGTGTAGCGGGATATCATCAAAATAATCAAATGTATCCAAGATCTGAGTATTTCTACCGAATTTGAGCTTTTGTCGACATGAAGTTTGTAACATGGTGCTAATAGGTGGGATGACTTCTAAGTTGGTAATGCAATAAACTTTTCCTTCATGTAATTGGTCTTTGAATTTGTCAATGTCATCATCAGACAGAATTACGATGACATCATCACCCTATAAATTTTCAGGAAAAAAAAAGTATAAAAAATTAGTTAAAGCATATATAAAATATGTATGCATAAAATATTTGCTTGATAATATATGTATCGTACATATACCTCTGAATCGAAGAAAACTAAATCTAAATTTCGTCTCTGTCTCCCATATGATGTTATTATATGCTCAGTTGATATATACAACAATCGCAACAACATCATGCTTATCCTGACTGAGGCTATTGTAATAGCACTTATAGACAAATATTTCCTATCCATTTTCCTGTAAGATATCATAAATAGAAGGAATGTTGATGACGCTTCTAAATAAATACCAACCATGTAGTAAATAGTAACATACAAATGGAAATATACTTTAACAAATAGTTGAATCACTTGAACTAACGATAATCCAATAAACAATTCAAGAAAGATATATATTGAATGTGAAGTCAATAAATTACAGGGAAATGCAACACAACACTTACACACTATAAGGAGAAGTAAAGCATTAAAACAAAATCTTTCACCATATGTTATTCAACACTTCTTTGTACACAACATTTTTTGTACGATTATTCGCAACAGATTGTTTGTTACGTATCAACATCTTTAACCCGTTAGGAGATGTAACGCGGGATAGGGCAACGTAAAGTTGACCATGACTAAACACGGGATTTGGGAGATATACACCAACGAAATTCAATGTTTGTCCCTGACTTTTGTTGATTGTCATTGCAAATGCTAACTTCAGAGGAAATTGCCTTCTTCTCATCTCAAAGCCTGTTTGTTGGTTCGAGGGCCTTAAATCAATTCGTGGTATCATCACAATATCTCTTGTTTTCGGTCCAGTTATTACCTTTGCTTCAATCACCTTATTGCCCATCCTATGAATTACTAATCGTGTTCCGTTACACAAACCTATTGATTGGTTCATGTTTCGTAGCAATATGACAGGGGCCCCTACTTTCAGATCCAAACAATGGTTTGGAAATCCAGAAGGGTTTAGAGAGTGAAGTAACTCAACAGGATTCATGTCTTCAAAAGCCCCGCCAGCTTCTGAGCTACACAACTTGTCAGAGCTCAAATAACTTCGTACATTCCCTGGAATCATTGATAACATCTTCGAATTCAACTCATCAACATCGGTGTTTTTTGGTGCAAGTATCCCTCGCTCTTTTAGGTAAGACAAATCTGTGTACCTCGTTGAGAGTTGTGGGTAGATTGCACCAATTAAATTATCTAACCCATTTGCATCATCTTCAATTAAAAATTCAGCCGGTATCTCTATCCAATTTGGTTCGCCATTATCTGTTATTGAAATCCCCGGGACATCACCATTCCCCACTTGTAGTATCCACTCTCCAAATTCTTTCATGCGTTGGAAGTTTTCATCAGATGCATCACCTCCATGTAGTCGCATGTTAATTCGTAACTCCATTCGTCGACACTCGTTCCAGATGCATGCTCGATGCAAAGTGGCCGCAACAATAGACTCTCTTCCCCCGTGTGTTATGACGGGCAGGATTTGTCTGAAGTCACCACCAAGTATGACTAACTTACCCCCAAAGGCGTTATCATTGTTGCAAATGTCTTGAAAGTGACGATCCACGGTCTCAAATGCAAGCCTATTAGTCATGGGCGCCTCGTCCCAGATTATTAATGATGCTTCTCGGATCAAATCGGCACGGTGAGACAACTTATCAAAAGAACAGAAGGAATTCTCATCTGGGTTAAGAGGTATTTGGAAAACAGAATGTGCAGTTTTTCCTCCGGGTAATAACAATGCAGCAATTCCAGACGAAGCCACTGAAAGGACAATCTTCTTTTCAGATCTTGTCTTACATATTAACGTATTCCAGAGATAAGTCTTTCCTGTTCCCCCACTGCCTGATACAAAAAACAGTCCGCCATCACTTCTAGACTGAGCATTGATTACTGCTGAGAAAACTGCAAACTGATCACTGTTAAGTCCTCTTGATAAATTGTGAAACTGTTCAACTTCAACAACAGGGTCATAATCAAGCTCATCTCTTATCAACCGATGTAAGGCACGGCGTCGTTCAGCTGTAGAAGGTTGTGGCATGCCTCTGTAGTTCTGCAACGATTTTCCATTTTTGTTGAGGACATGCTCAATCTCAAGAAGGCCTAGGTTTTGAAGCTCATCGGATGTGAGACGTAATTCTGGATCTCCGGTTTGACGCTGCATCATCCGCTCAAGATCATCGGTTAAACTTGCCCAATGTTTATCCCACAAATCTCTTGGATCACTGATTTCAGAAAACATCAACATGGAGCAAAACATACTCCTTAGTTGCGCCCCTGTAGCCCAATTCGATGCTTCTGTTAAGGTTTCATGCCATTCGTTGCCATCATCAAGCAAACCCAATGCAAGACATGCAGATTGAAACGTGGGATGAATTACACCTCGCACTGTTCGTATATCCTCATATGACTTAGCTCCACGTACTTTAGTCAAAAGGAGCCGCAGGTAGTACCTTTCTCCAGAAGTTGGGTGGGCGTATGGTAATCTTCCAATACATACTTGTTGTTTTCGTTTCGTCCATCTTTTCGAGGAACGATTCCATACCCAATGCATTGGAAAGTCGGCGTATGTATATTGGTTAGCTTCCGGATGCTCCTTGTTTGCCTCAAACCACATCGTCAACATAGTCTCTTGCGGTCGCTCTAGTATCGTGTGAAGATCATCATTATCGTGGAACACAACATTTTGCTCACCAGGTAAGTGGAACTGTAATTTTTCAACAGAAGGATATTGATGTTGGAGTTCGAATTCAAAAATCCTCCAGCACGCTTCAATTGGAGAAATATATCGGCAATCCAAATATTGTTGTATCTCATCAACCCAATGAGTCTGTCGACCTTCTTCGACGTCAGTTCGTGATGAACTTTGCTCAATAACAACGGTCGCACGATCATGTCCCTTATTAATGTACTTATATAAGTACTTCACGACACTGCGCACAGCTACACGCTCTACATTTATATGTGCATCATATTTAACACATAAATCTCTGTTATATGGCACCACCCAACGGTTGTCAATTTCTCTACCGTTGACAATGATTGTTTCCGTACTCGGTCTTCGTCTATACTGCACAAACCCTTTCTCATCCATACGCGACTCATTGCAAAACTTCTTTGGGTAGTTTTTGGAACACTTGCCATCAACTAAGCATGGTCCACATGGCCCATGTATCATGAATTTTGTGACGGTCTCATATGCCAATGGATCAGATTCCTTGTCTGGAATTTCAGCACATATAAACCTATCAATGTCTTCAGTGCATACAGGCTTATCTTCAGCAGACAATGTGAGGAGAATATGAGCATGAGGAAGCCCTCGTTTCTGGAACTCAATAACATAGACATCTGCGAGATATAAACTATTATGAGTAGAATATTCGATTATTATTATTATTATTTCTGTTAATGTATAAATTTATTATAACATTTATACTACTTTTACCAGCTATGACTTTGCCAAAGAAGTTCTTTTTCTTGAAATCACGAAGCAGCTCTTTCAACTTCAATCTGAACACCCGTGCAACAATGTCGGGTCTATCTTCTGTTTGTTGGCCAGGTAACAATTGAGCAATAATCTCTGGCCATCTAGGGTTGCAAGTGAAAGTGATGAAGAAATCTGGAGGTCCCAATACATGACAGATTGCAACGGCATCTTGATAATGTTGGATTGTATTACGTGGACCTCCAGTAAATGATGATGGCAAAATGTATCTCCGACCCACTGCATTTGCATTTACATCTCCAGCTATGACCGCATCTTGAATACCCCTGTACAAATCTGTACGCAATTGGCCTTGGTGACATCTAACATACAACAATCTAAATTGCTCAATAGCACAATATGCATCAACATAAAATTGTTGCGTTAAGCGGCCCCCTAATATCAGACTTTGGCCTTCACCAACCCTGTCTTGTATCCTAAATGCATAATATTGTCTCATTGTAACTGTTCCCTGGATATTACTTGAACTCGCACTCTTAGGTATTCCAGCACACCATCCATCTGTTCCATAGGGAAATAGTAGGGGATACTGAAGAGGCATGTAAGAAGGATGAGTTTCATCAATCCTTTGTAAGGTCCCGTCTAATTTTTGTACTATTACATCCCTAGCCTCTAAGTCTTCAGTTCCATCTCCCACTAATAAGCCTGCTATTTCGCCTGCAGTTGGCATGATATATTGCTTACCATTTCTTGCTTGAATGATTCTGATACGCAAATCCACCACGTCTCCTTGATCACGCAACATGTCTCGTGCATTTCTAAAGACTGCAACATATGGATTTACATCATCAAGCATCTCCTGTAAGCGTTGCAAGACATCAATATTTAGGTCTGAAGTATTCGATGCCCCCATAACATTCATGCGGTTTGAGACTTCATTAGTGGTATCGTGAATATATAATTGGGCAAACTTGGGACGTTTTCCCCTTTCAGGCAATAGTGATCCAATCTTGTGATGATTGCTCCCACTAATTCGAAAAACATAAGGACCTCTACCATCATTGACAGAATTGTCAATCTTTCCACCCATGGAGGTAAATGATAGCATGGAGTTGTATATCCTAATTTTGTCCTTAAAGTGCTGATCATTTAGAAGTGTCTGTAGATATGTCGGGATTTGTGGTAGATGTGGTAGACTAACTTGGCCGCTTCCACAACACAAACTGAACCTTGGTCGTGACATACTGCTGCCTTTCACTCTTTCGTCCATCCACATGATCGCACCACAGTCGGAACATGTGGCTGTTCGTTCCCCCAATACCCAACGATCTGAAAACCGTTGTCTTTGAGGTGGGTGTAAGATTTCTGTATATAAATAAAACATGAATTCAATTATTAGGCTTATAACGGAATATAATTTCTATGCTTATGAGGGTATTTTGGTAGTTTGCACCTGTACGATGCATGTTGATTTCATCAGCTTGTACCCCGTGGTTGGCATTTATTGAGGTGGCTACGATCGTTCGTTCTGTACCTACATGGGCAGGGTCTCCTCCATGGGAAATGTGAGGTACAATTTCTCGTAGTGAGAATTCTGAAATTGTTTTGGAATAGAATGAATAAGATTAGCCATCCGTAGAAAAAAAAGTAAAAACGAATGGAGAATGACGTGTTTCACGATGTTACCATTATTTGTATGGTCGTTGGAATGCAGTTGAATATGATCGTCACTGACATCTATATGGTCACTTATCGAAAAACATCTGTTACGTTGGAGGCGCATCTTTAATACTCTTAAATCACGTGCCTCCTTCTCAAGAAGTAGTCGGCGTCGCCTGAACTCGACAGTTTGACGGTTAAATGCACGTTTGAAAAGCAAACTCCGTCTCACATTTAATCTTGCAATTTTGTGTTGCAATTCCTTCTCCATTCTGATATCTCGTAACCGCAACATGTAAACTGTGAGACCTTGAGCTTCCATATCAAGTTGCAATAGGCGACGATGTGACTCAGTACTTCCATGATTGCTCATGCGTTTTAGAAGCATCTTTCGCCTTACACTTAATCTAGCCATCTTGTATTGAAGCTGCTTTTCTAATCTACTCTCTTCCCTCATTCTTGGAAGAAAGCCTTAAAAAAACAATGTGGTTGAATAAATATATATTGACTTTGTAAAACAAATATCTTATTATTCTGATTTATTAAATATTGTTTTTTTATAGGGTTTATTTTTGTACAGTTGTTATTGTGTAAATGTAGAAGAAGAAAATATACACGGATTTTTATTCCAAAGCATCAATAGTGCAAGGCTGTTCTGTTCAACATATTTGGATGAGTTTCAATTTAATTCAGTCATAATAAGTTCAGTTTAGTTCGTTATAATAATAATAATAAATATGATAATATCATTAATAATAATAATAATAATAATAATAATAATAATAATAATAATAATAATAATAATAATAATAATAATAATAATAATAATAATAATAATAATAATAATCTATATATAAAAGCCAAAAGGGTGTTTTGGTTGTCTAAATTTCGTATGCCCAAAAATACCCTTTTATTCATCTACTTCAAAATTAAAAANCTCCCCCCTACTTCCTATGTAGCCGTTTGTATGCATTTAGCAGTTTCTTCCTTTTTTGCTTCACTCCTCACTCTCATCTACATGATCCAACACTTTCAATTGTCCAAGTTAATGATAATTGTCAAAGGTTTCTTATATCTTTCATGGGTATTAAGGACACCCAAGAATCTGAAGGAGCATACATTGTTCACCATTTGTCTAATTTCATGGGTATTAAAAACCATATCTTCACTAAATTGATTTGGTCATATTAGAAGTTTATAGTTTGTGTCTATATTTTTTCATCAAATATATAAACTTCTGTATGTTTGTGTCTATTTATTATGAGATGTTTACATTTACTAAAAGTCATTTTAATCACCCCGATTCTACAAAAGTTTATCTTTCATTTTTATTTCACAATTTTTAAAATAATTCTCATCCTTTTTACTAAATCCTCTTAAGAATTACAGTATAATTGTTTGCACTCTCAATGGACATACCATATAGAGTAGAATTATTGTTTGATTTTAATTTCGTATTTATTATAGATTGTGTTTATATATTAAGCACACAATTTTTTGAAAAAAAAAAATTATATAAGAAAGCCACACGCATTGCATGCGCTTCAAATCTAGTTTTGATTAAGTTCAGTTTAGTTGAGTTCAATAATAATAATAATAATAATAATAATAATAATAATAATAATAATAATAATAATAATAATAATAAGTTAAGTGTAGTTCAATTCAGTTCAGTTTGAGTTTAGTCGAAGAGAACAATCCTGTAGAATATTTTTTAATATAATATAATATTAGGGATCTTTAAACATATACTCCAGCATAACAATCTATAAATCAAAAACAATAAACACTGCAAAATCTGCAATTAAACATTGCATAGTACTCCATGGAAAACTCAATAGTGGTTCAAGAAACCACCTACATGTACAGGGAACTATTGTTTCTCTCTCACACACACTCTCTCTTCCCCTTCTGTCTCTCTCCTCTCTCTTTATTTTTTTTTTGACCGACATAACTGAGTTCTGAAATTGCATCTGTCTCCCACGCCATCTGTCATCCCTTCAATCTTTCTCTCTCTTCAGTTTCTCTATCTTCTCTCGGCCCCGAAGCTATTCGGCCTTCAAGGTATGCAAGTATCGTTGAATTATAATTTGAATCATTGGCTGTTTGATATTCGTTTGTCCATTTTGGGTTGTGATTTATTAAATGAACTTGATGTGCATTTATCTGGATTGTTTGAGTTCATTTTAGTGTACATATCATTTACTTTTTCCCGATTTGTGATTTGGCTATGTTGGCCTTGGTTGTTTTTTTGGGTGGAGATATCAATTTTGGGTTTTGTGATTGATTAAGATTGAGCTCCAAATTGTTCATTTAGTGAACTTGATGTGCGTCTATCTTGATTGTTTTAGTAAGGTTATCCCGATAAACATGAAATCTACTATATATGATGATACATTTAAACTGAACTATCTAGAGAAATTAGTAGTACAATTCTCATTACTTAGACCATATTCAAATTCTTGCTATCTGTCTAGTCCTTGATACTGCGATGCACATGAAGTAGGGATTTTTTTTTTTTTTTTTGGCTGAAATTTTAGGGAATTTTTTACTTTGGCTGAAATTTGAGTGAATTAACACACCTTATGTGATTGTCTTAAAGAATTTCTGGGCTTTGTTAGGTTTTTTGTCAAATACATGGTGAGTGTGACCATTGATGCTTATCCATGATGCAGATTAAAGGATATTTGGCTTAAAGAGGAGGAATGACCCTAGCAGGTGGGATTTAAGGTAGTAATGTTTTCTACAGCCCTATGACACTAACTTCTCTTACATTTATAAGTGGGTCTAAGTTTGTTTAACTTAAGCTCATAGAAGTTGTGGTTGGGTTTCACTCATGTTTTCTTACTCTCTAGAGTACCTATTACTTGCATATATATAGATTACGATTTTGGACTGTTAAAGTTCATTGTGAACATGACTCTAGGTGGGATACTTGATTTGCTAA
>BSSO01005912.1:0-12575 GCA_030267885.1 Mesembryanthemum crystallinum
AGGCAAAATTACTCTCTACCCCTTAAATAAAGTGAAAGAGGAGGGAATAAAGTTTTAGTGGTCAAATATAAAGAGGGTTATTTTTGTAACACTTGTGACAATTATTGGCCAAAAAAAGAAGTGGAAAGTTTATTCATGAACATACCAAAGAAGAAATTGAAAAGATTATTCAAGGACGAAGGGAGTATATGATATCGTCTCTGTAATTGTGGCATATGAATCTTATGAGATACTAGACCAGCATCAGATAATATGATATCATTATCATATGGGGAATCACACAAATAGCAGTCTTTTAACGTCAGAGTTTGAGCCAGGCCAGCCTAGTTGCTATTCTGTTGGTAGTATTGATGGGTCATACATGTTCTCCTATGAATTTTTATTGATCATCACATCACATCACATCCCACTTTTGGGTTTTTCTCACTTGAGTTTTGTCTTGCCTTACCTTCTCTCTCTCTCTCTCTCTCTCTCTCTCTCTTAATCTCTCTCTTTGATCTCTCTCTTGATCTCTCTGTGGGTATGTTCTTTTCATCACTTTGATTACATAAACAATCACAGATATAGGAAAAAAAGAAAAGAGGGAGAGAAAAAGCAAATAAAGTGCAAAGCCGCAAAAGAAAATGCAAAGGATATATAGTGTGAGTGGCAAAACATGTAATAATCTTCAAACATATAGAACTCACTACTTTATTTTAGCTACGATCCCAACAGTAGCTCTATATATTTCAGCTTCTTTCTCATACAACCCTTGTCCTGTCCCTCTCATTCCTCTCTTACGTTCATCTTCTCCTTTTTTACCCCACATACAAAAATAAAGGAAAAAAAAGAAGAACAAGAAAGACAAAGCTTCTTCTCTCATCATATATCTCATCTCTAGTAGTTTCTCGATCTCTTGCAAAGGCCTGGTAGCACTACTAGAATTTAGACTATCAACGACAATATGGCACCGGTGAGTCTCCCACCAGGGTTTAGGTTTCACCCTACCGACGAAGAGCTCGTTGCTTACTACCTTGACAGGAAAATCACCGGTCGCAAAATCGAGCTCGAAATCATCCCTGAAATCGATCTCTACAAGTGTGAACCTTGGGATTTGCCAGGTACGTACTATATATTGAACTATTATGTACGTAACCTTCTTGTATTATTAGCTTAAGCGTATGATTTTTGCTCCTGAGATGATGGAGAAATTATTAGATGCAATCAAGACCCTTGGTTTCTCATCTCGCTAGTAATTAAGTGGTTACCGTTTTTGTCCGTAGATGTTTACAGTGGATTCCACGATGTTTTTGTGAGAGACCAACATATATTATTAGTACTGAACCACCTGATAGTTTCTCGATGAGAAAATATCCTAACCTTACTCTTTAGTACAAAAAAGGTTTTATTTTTATTTATTTTTATAATTTCTTACCATATGTAGTACATATAGCTTCAATTATATGTTTGAGTTATTATACAAGTTATGAGGTATAACAGCTGATTGTTTTTGTTTATGATCAATGATGCAAATAAATATAGATAAGTCGTTCTTGCCGGGGAAGGACTTGGAGTGGTACTTCTTCAGCCCAAGAGACAGGAAGTACCCGAACGGGTCGAGGACAAACCGGGCCACAAGGGCGGGTTACTGGAAGGCGACCGGGAAGGATCGGCTGGTGCAGTCGCAGAAGAGGGCGGTGGGGATGAAGAAGACGTTGGTGTATTATAGAGGTAGAGCTCCTCATGGGATGAGGACTAATTGGGTTATGCATGAATATCGCCTTCTTGAGTCTCTCTCTGGCTCTACTCCTTCTCTTAAGGTACTTTTTCCTTTCCTTTTGTTTTTTGTTTTTTGTTTTTTTTTTTCATTTTTATGTGGCAAGGATTGTGCTAAGAAATGTATCAATCTACAGGAGGACAAATTAAAATTAAGACTACCTTAATTGGATACTATTAATTGATTACTTGTGTACTTCATGATACTGTTGCTAAATGAAAAACTAAAATAGCAGTATCTCCAATTTATTAATTTTGGATAGGACTACTACCTCTCAATCAATTGATTTTTTTTTTTTTTTTTTGGTAACAAATAGTATGTAGTAGTAGTTAATTATATGTGATAGGTTTCCTGTGGAGACATACAGGTGAGGAAAGATCAGGTATACAAATTAAATTTGAAGTGAAAGAAATGAAATATTTTTCTAGTTTATGAAGAAGCAAGGTTAATTGAAAGTGAACCTGGTCTTTACCTTTTAATTGCGTGATGACACTATATATCCACTACTCCCTCCGTTCTCTAAAGAAGATGACGCTTGGTTTTCCAACGTCACCTTGTTTGTAAAACGGAGGGAGTATATGAATATATCTTGATTCCTAAATTGGAAACATTATTGTTATTACCGATCTCAAAAATTAGGATAAAAGAGAGATTATATGAAGTTGATGGGCCAAGTTGAGATTAGTAATTGAATGATGCAAGATTGAAATTTTTTGTATTTTTGCACCAAAATAGTACTCCGTAAAAGGAGCACAAATAATAAAAGGGACCGGGTCAGGGCCGGGATAGTTGTTTGGGTAGGGTTTGTAGTGTTATTATATGTTGATTAACATTTAAAATTTAGTAATTGGCAAATTTAAAAAGCTAGATTAGATTAGATTAGATTAAAGAAGAAGAATCGGACAGAGAGAAAGGGGGGCCATTGCATGACAAGATTCTTCGAAAATCATGATTATGTGCATGAGATTCCGGCAACGTACATAAGACAGTAATCATGCCATCGATCATCTTGGATCGTCTTTTCTATGTCATTACCGCGTAATTACTTATTAACGTTAATCTAGATCCCATCCTGTTCATAAATATTATCTCTCTTACTTTTAGAAATGCTTATCCTGTTCATGTTTTTCAAATTTAACGGTATACTATTCAATCATCACTAGCTAGCTTCTTTTTCCTTTAGTTATAGTCATGTTCATCAATAAACATATTTTTGTTGATGATGATAATATTTTTTCCCTATAACTTACAAATTCTATGTCGTCACTGCTATATATATTGATAATAATTCTTAGGAGAAATTTTATATATGTTCATACTTCAATATAGTGCGCAATAATTTGAAATGAGTTAATATCCTAATTATTTACCCCCAAATTAACAGGATTCATATGCACTATGATAACTTATAAATTCTGTGTCGTCACTGCTGTATATATTGATTATAATTCTTAGTAAAAAATTTATATATGTTCATACTTCAATATAGTGCGCAGTAATTTGAAATGAGATGATATCCTAATTATTTACCATCAAATTAACAGGATTCATATGCATTATGTCGTGTTTTCAAGAAGACAATCCACAACAATCCGAGGACCAAAGAAGTGATTGAAGCTGACATTATCATCTCAAATTATAATGAATGCATAAACGAAAATCTACAAAGGGAACATGATACTTCAATTTCACAAAGAAGGGAATTTGATAATCAAGATCAATATAACGGAAACTTCTTTGGAGGCCATGATAATTTTTCTAATACCAAGTTTCCATCTGAGGCTTCTTCCGAGCTTACTAATCAAGAAGGGACACCAACAGGAAGTGCTCTAAGTACTGATCAGGAGTTACAAGCTCCGTTGTTCGCTGCGGATGAAGCTAACAGTTCAGCAAATTTCTATCCGTTTGGATTTGATTATGCATCCAATCTCATGCAGGTACATATTCAATCACAAAGTTAATTAAAGTGTCAAGTAACAGCAATTTTTGTTGTGTGTTTCTCATGGATATAAATGACTGTAGAAGCTTTAGAACTTAAATCAGGTCAAAATTCAACTTGAAATTGAGCTTTAGGTATCTCCTTTTACAATGCGGCTCTAAGTAACGGGTGCTAGTTACTTTTATCGTCTTCTTCGTTGGAGAAAGTAGTTTTCTATATCAATTAATTTACATAGCATTTTTACTAGTACTTGCACCAAATATCTTGGGTATATAGTAGCAAAATAAAATAAAAAAAGCATGCAATAATAGCAAAACATTTTTGACCATTTAATGTAGGACAGTCTTTTTTGTTTGGGTAATTCAACTCAGGATTTTGTTATTTATGAAACCCCTATTCACTTATCTGATGAAGGCACAGGTAGCAATACATGCATATAATGAGTATAGTCATATATATATTATTTAATTTGAATCCAAATTCGACTGAGTATATATATATATATATAATAGCTAGATATATAAATAGGAATTTGTTGGATTAATTTGTATATTTTCTTTTTGGTAAAAAGAACAAATATGGTGTTTACGTGTTTTTCGTTCTTGTCTTTAAAAACTTTAGGAATATAGGCAAAAGTATATTTATTTCGGAATTGTGATTAAGTAATATATAGCTTTTGATTATTAAAACAAAAAGGGATCCTGATAGAGGAAACTAATGATTTGTTCACATAGCATGAAAAGTAAAGTACATTACAAGTTCTAATAGGCTGGAAATGGTCCAACAAAGATAAGCCCTTTGAGTATCTCTTTTGATCCTAAAGTAAGAAAGTTTACAAGTGATTTAACTTCCCATCTCAGCTCCTTCTTTTCATAAAGCTTTATTTGCTTCTAATGATCTCTTGGACTGGATGACCCCAAGAACCCAAGCTTTCTTCACCAACTTCTATAACTTCTTTTGACTGACTAACAAGATCTTTATTGCTTTCTCCCTAATTTCTCTCACTTCCTAACATACACTCAATAAATGCATGCATCCTATATATCTCCAAAAATTCATTTCATATATTGTTTAACAATAAAATTGCCTAAGGTATATATATTGACATGAAATTTTGGAATTTATGTGCAGGATATACATATGACAAATAACTGTTTTACTATGCCACCTTTAGCAATCGAAGATTTTCCGCAATTAAATATAGCAGAGACAACAACGTTGAAACCTATAGATCATCATCAAGACGCTATAGGGTGCGACAAATTCAAGGATTATATGAAAGGTGCCGTCATGTTTGAAGACATTTTTGATCTGTGCTCTACTCAAGGGAATTCAATAAGCTTGCCCCTAGAAGATTGAGTTACGAAGCTTCACAGTTACTTAATTATGATATCCATACTCTAACAAAAATTAAATTTATTTGAGTGATGACAGTAATACCAAAAAAAACACAAAATAGGTGGATTATTTTTGGTATCCACACAGGTTAGTTGGGTTCTTTATAATTGATGCCCCAAAAGGGAGGGCATTTCTCTTTTTCCCCTTTTTTGTGTTGTTGATGGCATAAGAAAGCTCTTAGGCAATGCTCCCATAGAGCGCCATAAGACCAAGGGCAGAGACACAACTATACTTAGTTTTCATAACTTCTCAAAGGAGGACTCTAGGGTCTAGGGCAAGGCATACTGAATACATTTCATTAACCTTTTTTTTTTTTTTTTTTTTTTTCCATCTGCTCGATGGATCCAGTTGTATTATTTGGTTCTTATATATTGTAATTTTTGTCTTAATTAATGATACTTTGCTATTGCTTTTCATTTGATTATGGATATATCATATATCCTTTGAGGTGACTTTGGATGTTTGGAAATAGATTTCATGGTTCATAGATTATAATTAATAGACTTCTTACGTTTGTATTGTAACTTTACAAAACATAGAGCTACATTTGCTTATTATGATTTAGCATCGAGAATATTATTATAACATTCTAGCATGAAAAGACGACGCATCTAGGTGTTTTGTCCTCACTCACATGTTTCATGAGTCCCCCTAAGTGACTACGTAAGTTGGTGGATCAAAACTCAACCGACGCGCGGGAGGGTCCAAAAGCGTGGGTTATAAGTGGGCAAAACGGGGTTCCAAAATCTTAAAAATGAAAGTGTGTTATTTTTCCATGATATCTCAAGGACACCCTCTTAAGGACGTGGGAGGAGCCCAAATTCGGAAACCAGGTCCCTAAAAGCCCTTAGATGCCCGTATTAGTTAGTGGTCACCCATCAATGAGGCCCCGAACGGCGAATACGTGAGTGCAAAGGGAGTAAGGCCGCTCGTAACAGTCCCCAGAGCCACGAGGGAGCCTCTTAGGTCCTCTTAAGTTACCACGCACGCCGTTGGACCGAAACTCAACCAGTGCTCGGAAGGATTCAAAATCGTGGCCTATAAGTGGGCAAAATGGGAATAAAAACCTCAAAAATGAAAGTGTGATATCTAGAAAGAAAATTCACGGTCACCCCCTTAGATAAGTGAGAGGAGTACATTGCTTGAAATCAGGTCCCTAAGAGCCCTTTGGGGCCTCGTAATGGTCACCATCCGCGAGGCCCTAAACGGAGAAAACGTAGGTGAAAAGGGAGTTAGGCCGCTCGAAATGCCACCCTGAGTCATGAGGGGGCCTCTTGGGTCCCCCTAAGTCGTCACGCACATTGGTGGAGTGGAACTTTATCGGCGCCATATAGGGTCCAAAAACGTGGGCTATAAGTGGGCAAAAGGGGGTCCCAAAGCCTAAAAAATGGAAGTGAGTTATTTTCTCACATTATCTAATGTGTACCCCCATAGGGACGTGTGAGGAGCCCAATGTTTGAAATCGGGTCCTTAAAACCCCTCAAAGGCCTTGTACTGGTCACCAATTCACGGGGCTCCAAACAGCGAAAACGTGGGTGGACAGGGAGTAGGCCGCTCGGAACGCATCCCCAAGCCACAAGGGAGCCTCTTAGGTCCTCCTAAGTCACTATGCATGCCGATGGAGCAAAACTTAATCGGCTCCCGTGAAGGTCCAAAAGCGTGGCCTATAAAGTGGACAAAATGGCATCCTGAAACCTCAAGACTAGAAGTTTATTATTTTTCCATAATATCTCACGGGCACCATCCTAGGGACGTGGGAGGATCCCAAGACTAGATATAAGGTCCCTAAGAGCCATCGGATACCACATACTAGTTACCCATCCACAAGACCCCGAATAGCGAAAACATGGGTGGAAAGAGAATAGGCTGCTCAGATTACCCCTCCGAGCAATGAGGGGGTCTCTCTTGGGTCCCCTTAGTCACTACGAACATCGGTGAAGCGAAACTCAACCAGCGTCGGGAGGGTTTAAAAGCGTGGGCTATAAGAGGGCAAAACGAGGTCTCGAAACCTCAAAACTGGAAGTGTGTTATTTTTCCATGTTATCTCACGGGCACCCCCTAGGGACGTGGGAGGAGCTCAAAGATGGAAACTGAGTCCATAAAAGCCCTCAAAGGCCCCTTACTAGTTCCCCATCCACGAGGCGCCGAACAGCAAAAACGTGGGTGGAAAATGAGTTAGGGTAGCCCGGTACAACCCCCGAGGGATTCTCTTGAGTCCTCTTAAATTTATCACGCACGTTGGTGGAGAGAAACTTTAGTTTTACTGAAAAGAAAATGCACATTAGTGATATGAATAATACCATCGAGCTTTCTTTTTTTTGTTTTTTTTTTTTAGCTATCCTTGACTATGAATCATTAGGGGTAGTACAATTGCTTACAAAGAAGATGAATTCATCACAATGATTAATACATGGAGTTTATTCTTGCGGGTCATATGTACAATAAAAGATTGAACAACTAGTTTAAAAATTAAGTAGAATGATTAGTGATGTTTTGCTGCTACTTTACTTCCGGCCTTTCCGGAAGATACCCTTTTTTGTCTTATTTCTCGAAGATAATTAGCTAGTGATGTTCTAGTAATAATACTACAGTATTATATATACCAATTCAATTATATATCTTATTATCCTATTGTTATATACATCATCAATCATGGACAATATTCTACTACAAGAGAGAGTACCATGAATTTATACGGTGTTTGGTGAGACTGTAACGTCCACCAACAAAACAAAGGTAAGCTCATTGACATACCCATAAAAATCTGGAGCAAAAGGGACATTATATATGCTACATTGTCACTGACATTTTCTGCAAATCTGTCGTCGCCATTGAATTCTGTTACATCATGCTAAGGAAAGGATTGCAATGGCAATGCCTCAAGTCGTTTCAGGTAGAAATTTTATGGAGTATTATTTAGATTCAGCAAGCTTGTAGGTAGCTCCATGATATAACTCTGTCTTTCACTCGCATAACATGATTTGCGAGCATTCATAAGTTATAGCACGCTAATGCATAATTATTAATGAGCTATAGGCTCAATCGCTTAAAAATTTGCATTTGTTACATAATACTAGAAAGAAGACGAACAACACTCTCTTTTATAATTAGTAGAAACAAAACCAGGATTTTCTTGAAAATTTTGATGCAAAACAACGTATAAACTAAAGGAGTTCAAGAAAATGATAGAAGCACGTCAATTATCGCTGCAAGACGAATCCAGTTGCCATTCAGGTGATTCAAACAGGGGAGCTTTTCGAGCCAGAGTAGCTTGTTCAAAACCATAAGCGCTCTCAATCAGCTTAGCCTCCGAACCCTTCAATCCTGAGAACAACATTCCAAACGGAATCCCATGCTCGTCGTACCCAGCTGGAACAGTGATTCCCGGGTATCCTCCTATTGCCATCACCGGAATGGCCTTTGTCCCTGGAGTCACCATCGCATCTAGTTCATTCTCCTCCATCATTTTCTCCAATCCTTCTTTGCATAGCTTGTCTAGGTTCTCCTTTATCTTCTTTATCTCTTCCTCGTTTCCTTGCATCTTTTCCGCCTCTATAAATCCATCCTGCCCGTACTCATTAGTCTTTTCCTGCAATAAATTACAAGATAGAGAGTTACTACACAGATTGATCCAGGCCAATAACCATTTACATCTATAAATTGAGAACCTTATGATGCAATTTACCAGCTCAGGATTTTTCTCATTGAAGGCGATGATGTCTGCTAAGGAACGAACAGGAGAGGATTCAAGCTCTTTGAGGTAGTCATTGATCGCGTGCTTGAAATCAGCCAACATTGCCGTTATCTCACCACTATGATGAGGATTAAGGATTTGATCCACGTGTGAAATTTCGAGGTTGTCTACTAATATTGCTCCTCTCTCCCTGCAATTTGGTCACATCATTCACTAAGCTTGTCAACTTATGAATTTACAATCATCGTAGTACCTTAATGTTGCAAGATGATGTTCAAAAGACTGAGCAACAGTTGATCCATGTAACGAGCTCACAAAGGGATGCCTAACAATGCCTAATCTCTTCCCTCTTAGTCCATCCGCATTAAGGAATTGCTTGTACCCTCCGTTGGGTATGAATTTAGATGCCCTCGTTGTTGTTTCCTCGTCCCTAGGATCCGGACCCACAATTGCATCCAACACAAAGACGCAATCGGAAACTGTCCTACATATTGGCCTGCAATGCAAATTCATGTCAAGCAACTAGCTATTAAAATAAGGGCAACTTGGATATTTCCTTCTCTCCTAGCTAGAAGACTAAAACCTTGTGTCTAATAGTAACCGTCTATATATCTTCATTAATGAACGGATGGAGTATTATAATCGCTTACCCAACAGTGTCTTGGCGGGCAGAAATGGGGATGACACCGGCCCGGCTAACGAGTCCAACGGTTGGGCGAAGGCCCACAACGGAATTATGGTCTGATGGGCATATGATGGAACTATGTGTGTCGGTACCTATTGTTATGGCCACCAGGTTTGCTGCCGCAGATATTGCTGACCCGCTGCTTGACCCACATGGATCCGCGGATTTTACATAGGGGTTCTGTATTTTATTTGGAAATCAATCAACCTCTGCTTAGGAAATCAGATCCGTTATTTAAACTTTGAAATCATTGATAAAGTACTCTATCAAACTCTAGTTCAAGTTTTTTTTTTTTTTATTTTTTTTTATTAATCAGTTGTATTCAGTTCAATTATTCAATTTTTGTTTTCAGTTTAGTTCAGTGTAAATTGGTTTAATTCTACAATCTTATTTTTCTTATTTAATCTAGTTTAGTTCGATTCAAACTGTTTTAGTTGAAATGAATACACCCTAATCTTTTGTTCAAGTACAACTTCTCAATGGGGTAATATAAAAGCCCTCAAAGTAAAATTTTATATAATTAAGAGAAAAATACCATGTACTATGGGACTTACTCTTATGTTATAGAGAGGTGACTTTCATTTTCAATAGGTTATTAAGTGAAAAATCCCAATTGATTTTGGGTTAAAACTTTCTTTATGCATATCATAAAATAATGAGCCCAATTGTTAAAATTTAACAGTTATCTTCTATTGATTTTTACACCTCAAATGGGTAGATTATAACTTCATACAAGACTTTGTGTATAATTTGATCATATTCTCAAATACCTTGTGTTGCATAGCAAACAAAATAATCCTAAGGATAAAAGAAAACATAATCATTTACTGTATCAATTACCTGCATTTAATGTCCAATGTGTTTTTTAGTGACATCTGATTTCTAATACTCCAGCTTGCACGTTATTAATACACATTATATTATGAGGTTTGCATGATATATAGTATAATAACCATCAAATTTTCACAAAGAAACCATAAATTAAAGCATAAGCAACAGAGGCGCAAAAAAAGAGCGCTTGGAAGAAAAGGAAATAAACTAACCACGCCTTGGCCAGATCTAGCGCACCAAGCATTAGGAAGATGATCAATCGACCGTATCTTATACCACTCCGACAAACTCGACTTCCCCAATATGACTGCACCAGCTTGCCTCAACCTCTCCACGACCGTGGCATCACGCGCCACCACCGACCCCACCAGCGCATACGACCCGGCCGTGGTGCTCAGCCTATCCTTGGTGCCTATCGTGTCCTTAACCAGCACGGGTATGCCGTGCAGGGGTCCCATGATCGTGCCATTCTCTCTCTCCTGGTCGGCACGGTCGGCGAGGTCCCGCGCGTCGGGGTTAACCTCCACGACGGCGCGTAGGAGTGGGTTTAAGGTTTCGATGCGGTTGAGGTAGTAGTCAACTAGTTGTCTCGAGGTTAGTTTGTTTTGGGTGAAGGCTTGATGGATGGCTGTGATTGTTGCTTCTTGGATTGGGAAATCTGGGCCGTTGGATGTAGCCATTTGGAGGAGGAGGAGGAGAGAGAGAGAGAGAGAGAGAGAGAGAGAGGAGGGAAATGAACGATGAATTCTTACTTGGCATGCGGTGACGGTGAGTTTGTTTTGTCACTCTCATATCATATGGGGTTCATATATGATGATCTCGATCTCCCAAGATCATGCAGATAAATAAATTATCTAATCAAATTACTGAAATAGTACTAGTAAGTAGTACTCATTTCAAGATCAATGAATCCTTAATTATTAGCCAACATCTACAAGCAAATGTAATTAATGACTAATTTAGTAACATATTTGTTTGGATAAGATGTCAGAAATACGAGGTGTTTAAGATCCAAATCATACGCGGCAATTGATTTCATAGGCTATAGGGTGTTTTGTTGTTTCTTCACTCAAAAATAGTCCTTGCAAATAATTAATTGGAAATTGTTTGTGCTGTAGTGACGCACTCTCTTGTAGAAGTAATTATGGTTCAAATCGGACAACACAGCAAGGATATTAGAATGGTACTGCTAACTAAGGCAAATTATAGGTGATCACCCTTGGTTTAGAATATATATATATATATATATATATATATATATATATATATATATATATATATGTATATATATATTTTGGTCCAATCGTGCTGTTGTTTAAATTGGCCCAAGCTCTTTATGGAAGCGGGCCAACAGCTATTGCACTCCTTAATCTTATATGACAAAGCCCAATAATCTGATCCACTAAAGCATAGTACTACAATGTTTTTCTAAGATGATAAAGCTCAAATGTCATCATCCACTAAGAAATTTCATTTTTTTCACTCAGGAAAAGAAAAAAAGAGAAAAAAAATGTTAAGGTGACAAAAACCAAATGTGTGACATTTATTATTATTATTTTCTTGTGCAAATGTTTCATCATATGTGTTGTATTGCAAGGGATCCACATAAAAGGAAAAAAAAAAAAANTGGAAAAATGACTTGGGTACTTTTATACAACCTTGGCCCATGGACGGTGGAGGAAGAACATTTTTCAAGCCATAAATATAAGTAATTACTACTATGATTTATTTAATTTAATCTAAATCTATTGGTTGATATGTTAGTTGGTGTCAATTGATCATCCTTGTCTTTCAAGTACTGAGATAGATGATTAGATTCCCACAAGTGCATTTAAAGGAAAATATTAGACCTTTAATTTGACATTTTGGTGAATCAGAGTTTCCTAGATGTAAGATATGACTCATTTGGTCAGCTCTCTAGTTTGTATTAGTCACCTTTTTAAGACATTTTTTTTTGTCTTTGAATTTGACCAGAAATGGAGTACTACTGGCAACTCTTTTACCTCACGCACGTACACACGTTTAATAGCAGCCTTCGCGTAGTCAAAAGTTGGACAATAATGAAATGTCAAAATTACTATTTCAACAACAATAAAAATACTACTCTCTCCGTCCCACACTTACCTTAACAAAACTACCAAAATCAAGTCGCCTACTTACCTTAACATAACTATATTTTCCTCATATTCTCCCTTATTTACCCCCCACTATCCCTTACATACAATAAAAAATTATACTTTCTCTCTCCAATCACTCTCTCTATTCACATTAT
>BSSO01005913.1:0-12575 GCA_030267885.1 Mesembryanthemum crystallinum
GTGTGCCTAGAATAAAGCTATTATCTGCAAACATTTATTCAATTATTAAGATCAACATATCCTCTCCTTGATACAAGTAGATCTGCAACATTTTAAAGCAAGAATTTATTTCGAAAGTGACAAGAAAGCTTAATTAGGCTCTCAGTACTAGCAAAGGCTTCAAAAGACTAGGTCTAGAAGTTATGTTATTGAATGATTTGCATTTGACTATTTCCCCTCGCTAGGATAATGAGGCTGGTTAGTATGTAATTAGAAAGTGTATGAACTTTTAAGAGGTGAGGGGACTTGGGATGACATTGTTTGTCACCAGAATCCACTCCTAGTTCATTTTTCAGGAAAGGATGTTACTTCTGAAGAGGTGCCGGCAATTGTTATTGCTAGCAACATAAATTTAGTGCTATGGCAGAAAGGATAGCATAGATAATATTGGGGATAACATAGATTGGACTTTGGTGTAGGAAATTGGAGATTGTTCCACATTTGAATTTTGAATCATTGATATTGCAGGGTACGCCCGCGCCATGCTTTGGCAAATATTTTTCATTGTCAATTATTCCCCACTTTATTTCCAAAAGTGGGTTAATAACAGTGAAGCTGTACCACTGGATGCATCTAAACTCATAAGAACGAAATTTTCTAGAATCTAATAAGCAGTAAAAAAAAAAAAAAAAAACTAAAAATAATGAGAGTTTCACCTTTCCTTGGATGGATGAACAGACAGTGGATGCCAATGAAATTCCTGCTCCCATGCCAACAACATTGAACAGGGTAGATATGGCTTCCCCTTTAGCAAACAGATCACTGAGGTTTCCTTCTTTTGCAAATGAGGAATATATAGGCAATCTCGTCGCTCTAGCAGCAACAACTGCCATTCCCTGTCATTTAAAATAGAGCAACTCATCCACTAAATTGTGCCCAAAATCTGGTGAGACAAGCTTCACAATCAACACAAACAGTTTTCAACATTCAAGCTCAAGCAGCCATCATTATTATGTTTTGTTAATAATAAGCTAGTATATATATGAACAACAAACGAGATAAAGCATTCAAATTATACCAAACATTAACTTCCATAAAAACATAATATATTTTGTATTTACATAGTAAATGCTCAATCTCACTAGTGACAGAATAACATAATTCAAAGATTGCTTTGTTTGGATCAGCTTTATTGAGAGCTGTTGATATATTTTTCCTATACCAAGTTTAAACCAAAACGGCAAAACCCATACCTTGCAAAAATTACCAAGGCCAGCCATTTCAAGGAACAGATGTGGGCATACTGGAGACATGACTTCCAAGCCAGTTCCCAAGTCATACAGCACATCGGCTGGAAATACATCAGAAGTACAAACAACGTGAAATTTTGCAAAGGAGACAAATACGCCAGAAAAAAGGATCTAGGATGGGTTCAAAGAGGGATTTCAAGGTACAAGGAACTGGAGGTCAAGGTACAAGGAACTGTCTACTAACCCAAAATCCTCCACCGTTTTGGTTCCGAATCCATTCTTGCACCAAGATTGCTGCAAATCAGCTTCCCAACATGCTCCATACCATCTTTCAGTATCTGCAAAAATTAAAAATGTAAAGTACATATTCAAATTATTTACTTTGACAACAGACATTCTGAGAAATAACAACTCACCCAGCTAACTACAGTTGCCTGTGCAGGTGTTGGCCGTAAGCCTGCAGCAAATAGCAGTGACTGCAGAATAGTAAGAATATGATGATAGAAATCCCACAACAAGGCGCCCATATAAAATGCACTACATTACAATTGCAGCAAGGTGCAAGATAGATGATTTCTGATCAAAATAGGCTGCCAATTAACCAAACAAGGCATTGACAATACTCAATAGCCTTCATTAGGATGACCAAATATGACCAAGTGCTTTACAAACTGAAATATGCCACAAGAAATACTATTACAGGCAATTTTTTTACACTGCTGTGCAAATAGTAAAAGATTAACAAGAGATGACCTGAGTTGAAAGAACAGATAATGTTGCACTTGTAAAGTGTTGCAGCGCTCGGAATTGTGTATATCTAAGATAACCCTCATTTACACTGCACAAGACAGAGATGATTTGTAAGTCACAAAACAGGACAAAACCGTTGGGCTCGACTCAAATCCAATCTATACTACCTATATGGATAACCCGACGGGAAGAACTTATTGAGGAATGATTCAGTCACCCTCTTGTATACTGGTCGTCTATCATCAAGCACCCTTACCTGGAAATAACCCCAATATGAAATGCACTAAGCATCATATAAAACCATCAAAATGGGAAACAAATGTCAACCAAAAAGAAAACTAAACAAATCAAGAAAACCCCAAATTCACAAACCATAAGCAAAATTCCATTAATTACTGGACATGGTTCTAATCTTTAAGTTCAATCACACCAAAGCTCACTAGTATAGTTAAAGCTACAAACTTGCAAAACCACTAAAACAATATTGCTTGAAACATGTACAAGATAACTCCAATAGTATTACATAGCACAAATCACATTCAACTGAAACTCAATTTCGGCCTTCAAAACAAAAACCCAAATATTAATTTCAAAGTAACCCATCATTAGAATTTAACCATAGTATAGTTACAAGGAATTTTTAGTCAAAGCTAATCTCTTGTTCATTTTTAAGGGGGGAGAGAGAGGAACTAACAGAGAGATGACCAAATGGGTCGAACTGAAAATGGCGAGAGAGAGAATCAGAGGTTTCGACCCAACAAATGGGACCTTCTTCAACCTTCGGCTCCTTGTCAGGCTCTTTCCTCTGCATTGGACTGATTTTTTCCTAAAACCCACCCACAAAAAAAGAGAAATAATTGAGAATAAGCACCAAAAATGTCANCAGAATTAAAAACCAAAACCCAAAAAAAAAAAAAAAAAGCTGAAAATAAGAATACATACCAGCAAGTTCATGGTCGAGAAATACTAGGAGAGATTAGGAGGGAGAGAAGGGTGTTTCAGGCTTTCAGCGTTGATGATGAAGATGGTTCAGGGATAAAGTCCCAACACATTAAAACACAGTCACAGAGCACTACTCTATTGTCGTTTATCGCGTTGTGAACTGCGTTTTGACTGGGCGGTTGAGTTACAACACAGTTAAGAGCCTCGAAGAAGGTGGACAGGTAGACCTTGGCTGACAAATAGCTATGTCGGGTTTGGGTTTAGTGATTTTTAGTTCGATCAGATCAGTATGGGTCAGTTTTCAAATCAGGTCAATTTTTTCTGATCTAGTTAGGGTTGGGTCATGTTCGGGCTGGTTGAGCTCTAGGCCACATTGATTTAGGAATGAATTGGTACAGTTTGTAATACTCCATTTTAGTTTTTTTTTTTTTTTTGTTTTTGCCTAATGGGTTGCTTTTTTTGGTGTTGAAAATGAGAAACTTCTCGTGTAACATCGAAATCACTCACTTGAGTAACCCGACCATCTATGACAATCTCGGGTAGCCAGTCTAAATCTAAACAGCTTAACTGGCCTACTGGCCACATCTACAACTACAAGTTACACATATCGTAACTGTTATAGATAACTTTAACCATAACATATGGATCCCACAATATTTATCCTGTCATAATTATAAACCTGATAAAAAGTATGGGCCCCATATGTGATGAACAAAATTTGTCCATAAACCATTAAAATTATAGCATTGCTCCATTTTATAGCAACCATTTGGAAAGAAGAGGGAATGTTGCAGCTATATTTGATCATAGCAACCCCATCTTTTTACATCAATTTGCATATCTGCTTGGCTTTACTTATATATATATATGAAGGAAATGAAATTTTGAAAGCTTATAATATGGGTAAATTCTCCTTGCATAATTAAGAACCAAGCAGGTATTTTTAGGCTTTAGCATACTTTTTGATATTAAGGGGCTTTAATATCTGTAGTCCTGTAGCTGTAAGTTGCTTTTGAGCAGGAAAGCTGAAAGAACTCCTGCTGTGTTTATCAGCAGAAAAAAATGTCATGTCCTCTCTGATTAACATGTAGTACATTACAAAAGAGACTCTGATTAAAGAAATATATGCCTGCAGAGTAACCATACAATTGTGAACCAAAAAAAAAAGGGGAGGGAAATCATGGCATTTGATTCTACCACTCTATTTGGATAGAAAACTGATGGTAGATTAGATTGACAGTTAAATCCTTGTTAAATTGGGTTAATGCTAATGCTCCTCCCTTGAAAGTATTTGCTGTAAAGGCCATTTGTTTCAACTCAAAAGTTGGAAGATAGCACTGAACTGATATTCCTTGCAACACGAAACAACTACAGTTCAGCATCGTCATCATAGTCAAAATCTTGATCGGTATGTTTGATTCTCTTCCCTTCTCTTGCGCCTCTCCCTTTCTTCGGTTTTCCCCTGAATTTTGACAAACACACGCATATGGTGAGGAACATAGCATAACTTTGCGACTTTTGATGCAAATATAGCAGTAGGAAAACTCATGAAAACCTTGGATAAATTTGGAGAAGTATATTTATTTACAAATCCTAGTAAAATTCAAGAAAATAGTTTGCATCTATTTTCTACCATCATCCTCTATGATTAAAAGTTGTACTTACTGGCCACTTCCAAGAACACCAACACCCCTGTAACGACCTGGACCAGAGTCCAATCTTCCATCTACCATTCATTATAAGCACGCAAGATTAGATTATGATTGTAGACATTCATAGAGAGAAAACTGTGTGCGACAAATAAAGAAGCATACCTTCTCTCCCAAGTGCCTGATCTTCAGCCTGCACATAAGAACCAAATAACATTAAGATGATTCATCTAAAACTAGACTTATTGGAAAACTAACAGAAGCACACCCAGAGTCAACGATAAACTGAGTGGGGNAAGATATTATCTGACATGAACATAACTCTATGAAACATACTTGTTATTAAGAACATGACCGATGCTTAAAAGAGAGACACATGATAGTCCAGACCATGTCCAAGCTCTCTTCATCCAAGTGCTAAGGTTCTCACCAGCTAAGTGTATCCATGTTTATCAAACATCACATGTCCTGGTCCAACCCATCCTATTGAATAATTATGAGAACCCAAATTCACATGGCAACCAAAATGTCCCAATTTCCACATAATTCATTAAGCCAGAGCTGCTTCCTCCTGAAGAATATCCTGCACTGCTTTCTGATCTATTCAGCTATTGCGGTCCCTAAATGATGATAATCCTGACCTTAGTAAGAACCTGTATTAGTGACGGGATGGGCCTTGTGGACCTAGCCATGTCAAGCTCGAACACTCGTATAGTTTATGACTTGCCAATACTAAGACAAGTTATCAAACCCAGCGGATCACTTATCGGGGCTAACCCCTAGAGGCCCTTCAGTTGGAATGCCTATTATCAATTGTCATTCTAAGCTAAGAAGAAGTCAGTAACTCAAATATTGAGGTTTCCTATAACACTTTCGTCTGCACTAGAGCCAATCTGCCTTCAAATAAACATTTACAAATATGAAATTCTCGAAACACCTATGTGCCACCTTTTCAAGAGAATAGATGACAGACTTCTATAGTATATTATTATCTCAACAGCATGACCCATGATATAATGTAGCTGAAATCATCTCTATCCTCAAAGCAGAACTTTATTGCACCCTTGTTATTAGTTAAAACATCAAAGAGTTAGTCATCTCATTTTCTACTTGAGTAAACATTTACAAACAATATACACAACTGGAAACTGCAATTATCCAAGATTAGATTGATCCTCTAAAAATGATAATGATTTAAGGATGACGAATTCCTAGAACTGGAATTCATACACCAGTGCAGGTTTGTCACAATTTCACATCCCCCGTGTCAGCTAAGGGAAAACTCTAAAGGATGGCTAAACCAATATAGTATTTTTTTTGAGAAACAAGGGCACTTTAACACCACAGAGATACTCATCAAGCTCACATTTTACACATCTAATTCATATGCAATCAATTGTCACCAACAAAATTCAGTCAATTGTGAGTTTTGTATAAAGGTAAAGAGATCACAGTAAATAAAGCAAAGTTGGAAAGAGCACAAATTACCCTACTAAACACATGCTGATAGCTTGAAATAAAAGAAAGTAGATTTCACTCTAGACCACAGACCGAGAACCTCAATCCAGTGCCGTGCTTTCCCAGTATATACAGCTTCAGCAACAAAAAATGGATCACGATAATAAGATGGCTATAAGCAGTAGTAACAACCTAAACTCCGGATTATTAAGATGAACACATGTACCCACTTCCTTCACGGGACCAAATGCATTACTACATCCACAAATAGCTGGACAGATAGCATTAACGCTCGTTACACCAGCGCAAGCCTTTCCATGCTACCTCCATTAATAGAATAGCCTCTCACAATCTGCTACATTCTATCCTTCACAACTTACCTCATTCTAAGTTTACCATCTTTCTTCTTTTGTTTACATGGATATGGATATTTATAATACAAAATTATACACCAAAGATCATTAGAAATCTATCGATAAACAGACAAATAGATACGTGAACTTGGAAGATGTTTGATTTGAATCTGAAGTTTAAGCTTTCCTATTATCAAAGATTGTTACCCGCTTGTGTCAACTAAACTAATCTCTGAGCACTTCTCACAAGACATAATTCGAAATAGCCTTAAAAACATGTTAACCCACATATTAAGTCTAGCATACATACAGCCGGTGAAGTGATTGAAGATAAGGAGAACAGTCTGTCTTCAGGCTGAAATTTCCTCGAGCGCTTCAACCTACACTCAAAGTACAGAACAACTATATCAACCCTTACTGAACAGATCTCCATAATAGACCAAAACTGTACAGCCATAAACTTCAATTGAAGAAGAGAGGATGGGATCGGGGGCACCAGCAGGAATAACAAGAAATACATAGATACAACTGCATGTGCTCCAGGCGAACCAATATAGTGCCAAATGGCTCTCCAACTCATTTTCAAGCTGGTTGTCGTAAAATGGCCATAATTAAGGTTTCACTCTTTATAATAGTCAAGAATTTGCATTCTCATTTCAAGCAATCATTTTCCTATCAATAGAACTATACCAGATCATAATAGCATCAGGTCAAACACATCATAACAAGCACTAATCGTAGTATCTTCCCTCAGTAATTAAGAAGCCGTAAATAGCCTTGGAGGGAAAATAATTATCAACTCCTCATTTAAACCCCTCCTCCCAGAGCCATTCTATCAAATTCATCTTACCATTTTATATTTGGTATTACAGAACAGACTGGATAGCGAATACACACTCACAGCAAAATTACCATCCTCAACAGCTACATATTATGTTTATCTTACTGACTTTCCGTATGAGAAGATAGACCGTTCAAGAATATTCCAAAATTGTCAAGATTCAACGAGTATAGATATAAATAGCTGGTTCCATCTAACAATGATTGGCAACTTAATCAAATAAATTTCTCACTCTTTCGAAGTGGCCGATAACAAAATGAATATTCACTTATGGAAACAAAGTTCAAATGTTATGAATATAGAACAAATGAATCAACTGCAAAAGGATTGTGAGAAAGAGTTCCAGGATGTACATTGTGGTGCTCTTTGAAGTAGATAAGAACCCATCATAACCTTTCAATACATTTCCACATTGGCTTGGATCTTGCAGATAAGTCGTCTCCATGTCAAAAACCTGCAGTTAAAACAATGCTATTGTCACATTCCAAACCCCAACACACGATGAGGACAGAAACAGATGAGTTACAAATGGACATATATATAGCGATCATGTCTACGTTCACATATTGCATTACTTTTCTAGACTATGGAATCCTTCTTATCTTGTTTCAAGGCATCATTGAAAGATAAATTTGGAATGCTCTTCTTTTTTAAATAAGCCTATGCGAACTACGTAAGAGTTTAAAGACAAATGCACAGAACAATATATGGAATTCTACAATGCAAGGGCAATTTGATAAACCAACATACAACGACTCATAAAACCAGTAACAGAGATAAGATACCTGAATATTCATATACACAATATACCAACAAACTGGAACCCTCAATAAGGCACAAGCCACATTCAATGACAATGAAGAACTTCATCAAACAAGATAGCAAACAACAACAACAACAACAACAACAACAACTATGACTCAACGCGGATCTGCCCCTGCCTGCCACCAAGAGGCTGATTCAGAAAACACCTCAATCAAGACAATCATGATCAAGAAATGACCAAAACCCAAGCTATTGAAAGGGAAGCATTGCCCTTTAGGTTACCCATTATAGCTCCAAGCTGAAAGGAAGTCAATCATAACCTAAACCCATTTGCAGAACTTTAGCGCACACAATAAGAAACCTTCAAACAACAAACAATACAGAATACATAACCCATAACATCAATCAAAAACCTAAAAGATTCATCTTCATCAACAAATACCACAAATTTCCATTTCCAGATTCTTCTTAAGAAGTAAGGTAAAGCTATTGACTTTGTTCATGTTATATAAGTACATTACATATCTTACAATCAAGCAATGCCCAAAGAACAAAAACCCAAGAGAACGCAAAACCCAGAAAAATATATAGAAAATTGACCTGTTTCTCGATGCTTCTGAGTTCTTCGTGAAGTTTTGCCCTTTTACTCAACAAAGACGCCAAAACGACAGATGGGTTCGAAGGATTTCGATGGCCTAAGAAAACAAAAACACCATTTTCATCTTAAACTGAAATACCCAGAAATTTTGCAAAGAGAAGATAAATAGGGTTCATCATAATACCTTCAGACTCCATAGCTTTTCTTTTTTTTTTTTTTTTAGCGGGCAAATTTGAAAAAAAACTGGTGAGATCAAAACCTCTGTCAAAGGGGTGGTTATTGTTTCCTAGTACTAGAGGTAAATTTATGAAAAACAGAGCAAATCAGAGGAAAGCAACTTGCTTCTGCTTGTCAGGCTAGGGCGTACACAAAGACAAGTTTCGAAACGCCCCTTTGCGAAAGACAAATTGTTGGTCAAATACATAAACAGGGGAGATTTTTACTGAATAAATACTAGTCGTATTTCATTGGGGATTGTGCTAGTCAGGGATATTGAGGAGGATCATTTCAGGTGTATTTATACAGTATTGAGGGTGTGGATCGACTATGCGATGGAACAAGTAAAAGTCATGTACTCTATTTTGAGCGGAAAAAGTCACCCCATAAGTCGTTCTACGGAAAAAATAAATCTAGTATTTATATAAGAGTTCTCCCTTATGACTCATGAATAAGTGGATGTAAGATCTAATTTTTTTTGAGTTAAATTTGCTTTCCATTTTCTTTAAAGACATGCAAGCTTTACGTATTGAAAATAGCCACAAGTGATCTTGAAATTACATAGTAACGTTTTGAGAGAAGTTCAATTAATTACATTCCTTTAAGTTAGGTACTCTCTTGAAGGGTAGTTAGCAACTCAAACGAATCGTCCTACCATGAGCATATTTATACTCTACCGTCTTTTAAGATATCATAAATGGGATCAAGTTGTAAATAAGCGTTTTTTGAGAAATTTGTTTAACAAATGTCTAGTTTTCCTAATCCTGCTAAAAAATCCGTTACCTTCTCAAGTACGAGCAAGAGTAAATATTGAACATATTAATGACTTTTACTAGGTAAATATATATCCAATCACTCCCAATAAAATCATGTTATATTCTACTCTATGATATTGTATGTGCATATGCAGCAGCTCACCGCAAGTACATAATAAGTATAGCAACAGAAAGTAATTTGATCAGATGGACGTGGTATGAGAACAAGAACAATTTGATCCATATTTTACAAGATTCAACCTGACTGATTGTGTATACCTATAGTTGCTTCTTTTTTTTTCTTTTTTCTTTTTTTTTTGTAGGAATTAGCGAAAATTTTATTCATCCACTTGGGGTAAAAAAAACTATAACAATCAAGTACAAACTGGTAAACCCAAGTGAGGACCCCAAAGTCCTACAAAAAGAAGCTACCAATAGTTGCTTCTTTTTCCTCTCTAGATACGTATGGTTTTCTGGAAGTTCAGGATGGCGCAAACCAATCTCAGGCCAAAGCACAGAGGGGCTATACAAAACATATCGGGCTAGCACTTTGCCATAGGAGAAAATCGCTCAAACGGGGCTTCACCAGAAGTGCGAATCAAAATATCGGGAGCAGGAGCAGGAGCGACTCGGATATGCATATGCCTCTCGATATCCAATAAACCAATACAATTTGGTTCTTTCTTGTCCCCATTACAGGTACAGTCAATCAAACCATATGCTGCACATCCCATTTTTCTTCACAAGATTGTTGAACAGCATTCAAAATCGAGAGGAAGAACAGCAATCAAACCATATGCTGCACATCCCTGAACTACTTTACATTTAAGTCCAGCTTTACAGAACATATATGCAGTTGAGATGGACTGACCCCAAATGAATTGACAGTTACAAGACTTTCTAAGAGCTCGAAATGGCATTGAAATATTAAGTAACGGATCATATGAAAAATAAGTCAACCTGTCTTACTTTAGAAGCCAAGCTGTACGACTCCACGTGGAAGAACAGCTGCAACAACAATGGTCTATAGAAGAATGTGATTGTCCATCATCAGAAACTTTGATCCAACAAGTCAAAAAAAAAAAAAAAAAAATATTGCAGATACTAACACCCGGTGCCACAGCTCAAAATTTTTAATCCACTTCCAATGCCCACAGAAAGAGGCATATCTCGATTCCAGCTGAAAACTGGGCTTGCCATCCATCGCAGAGCTGGAAAACCGAAACAGCTAATAAGGAATACAAATGAAAGCATTGACAAAGACATCATGAAGCTAATCTACATCCACGAGCCACAACAGCAGACAACTGACTTTCGGTGTGGTGATGAGCAGGGAATCTTTGATTGATCACCAGCAAAAATCCAGTGATGCTTCCCTGTAATAGCCACTAGGCCGACAATCCTGTTCAAACAATTGGTTAACTAAGTCATCAAATGGAATGAAATTCCACCCAGACAAGACCCTGGATATTGACTGGGGATAATTAGGAATATCAAGTGTGAGAGAACTTAATGAACAGGTTTTTTCAAGCAGTAACATACCCTTTTCCAAGAAAATATACATGGGTAAGACATCTTTGCCACGGCCAAGCCAAGAGGATCATGTGCAAAATGACCATCATGCAAGTTTTCAATTGCATCACTAAAGATTTTACTCTCTGATGGATCATGTTTAAAGTGACTTCATGGTAGTAGGCATCTTCCCAACTCAGTACCCTGGATGAGATTCCATTGATAAGATGTTATTACACAAACATCATTCTTTTATCTAATAAGAAAAACATTGAACAAAGATGTCATCATGTTCACATGCAGGATAGAGCGAACATCATTGTGCGAAAGAATCAACATACTTTGAGGGATGGGGAGAAGAGGAGGCAAGGAGCCTCTTATTTGATCCAAACAAACTGTGATTGCTAAATTAACAGTTAACATCGATAGGAGTATAGGACCTACTAAATTAGGAGTCTACCATGCTTCAAATGATGAAGGTGTGTCAAAAACAACACACTTGACATAAGATCCAAAATCTAGTGCTGCAAATAAGTTCTTTAGTAATGTCAGCCAAATTTTCAAGGTGTTCCATCTGCAAGCTATCCACCAGCAAACAGGATATACAGTTCCAAGTAGATTAACAAAACCAAACAGAACTGTCAGGGTGGCCTTTAACCATCTGCTTTAGTATTGTCGCAACACTGATTTATGTTAATTATGCTCATTTAAAGGGTCTTTCTACCCTTCCTATATCTTTCATACTTGATGAAGGAGTGCAGGCTATGTCATAATAGTTCATAATTTACAATTACTAATTTACTATATAAAGAAGAAGACTAACAAAAGATGGAATTAGCAGGTAACTGAAGACAGAGACAGAAAATATACAGCAACAGTTAGGATTTGATTATTTAACCTTATCTACCAGAAAAGAACTGTACCTTATACAGACAAAGATGCATCTCAGCCTCTTGGTTTAAGGGTGAATCCAACTTTTTATAACCTTTAACACTGGGAAAATGTAATTAACTTGATTTGTCACTATATTAAAGCCTCAAAACCATACGTACAGTACAGTTGCAAGAAGCTGCTAGAGATCATTCAGAAATCAGAACAGATTTCCAAAGGCATCTGTTTTTATGTTTCCCAGGCAAGCTAGCCTTAGAATTTATATTGTATACAAAGTGATAAAGACCTAGGAGTTAGCTGTCCACACAGAAAAACAGGTTTGCCATCAACATAATTGAAGACTTGGTATGCCGACTATATACCAACCAAGAAAGATACATAACTAACACAAGTCACTTAACCAAAAACATCGCAAAAAATTCAAAAGACAGACATCGAATATAATTATAATAGTTAACACCAAGATCAAATGTACGTAAAGCAAAGAATTTCAACTCAAGGTATGAACCATATAGCAAACTAAATAATGACAATGATTTTCATTGTCCAATTCAGACTCAAAGGAAGAGGAAAGGGCTCTAAAATTAAAAAGCTGCAACAATGAGCAGGGCCAATA
>BSSO01005914.1:0-12573 GCA_030267885.1 Mesembryanthemum crystallinum
TGAAAGAGAGAGGGAGTGGGGAAGTGGGAGAATAAGTTGGTAACTTTGTTATAAAAAATAGGAAATGTAACTTTCATTTGGTGACAAGTTAAAATGGCAATTGTAACTTTCATTTAGTGACGGAGGGAGTATAACATTATTAAAAATCGAATCAAAATGAGTTAAATGAAGATATTTTAATGACATATCATAAATAGTTCAAATAAAAATAGCACATATGAATGTTGAAGTAGTTGGTAAATAGTTAGTATTTTCAAAGGTTTGGAGTTTGAATCCTCTTAACTTTGATTTTTGTTCTTTTAAAATTTAAAAGATGAATGTGGTGCTTACATGGCAATGCATGCGACACGTCAACGTATATGTGGCAGTACTAAGCGCTGATATGGCATGCTGACGTGTCAAGCTCTGGTTGAATTATTGTGTTTTAAACTAATTATATAGATTTGGTCTTTGTACTTGGATTAAGGTAAGGGTGAAGTTAATGAAATACCCCTCCTAAGTAGCCTGAGGGCAAGCGGGTATTATTTGCTTTATTGAGGGCCATTTTTGTCAACTTTATAACAATATAAGTATAATTTATAAAGAAAATGCATAAATTATATTGAGATGGATAAAAATGTAAAATACACAAATTATTTGGAGACCGTGAAATATATTTTTTAGTCAATAGCTCTGGACATCATCAAATGATGTAGTTCCTCAACCTGATTAATACATTTTGTCTTACATATTCTTCGTATGTATCCAGCCATGCAAATAATTGAATATTCTGCCTCCTGCATAAATATTGTATGTATGTTATAATGATAATTGTACAATATGTACAGATAAATTGCACACTTTAATATACTCATCATTTTCTTCAGAAAAAGAAATCAATAATTCAGTAGGAAACAAGAAATTTTCATTAAGAATTACCCTCTTTTAGTCTTTTTCTAACAAGTTCGAAAGTACAACTACAGAAGAAGCTAGTCAAACACTCCCATTTTCCATAAACAATGAATGACACTAAATAAAGTATTAAAGCATGGACTATGGACTGAATATGAGCCACTAGCCGAGTTGGCACTAGCCCACGACACTGTTAGGACAATCATGAAAAGCATTGATATATGACTCCACAATTACTTGTAGGAAGTTGCTTTATAGCTGAAATTAGTTAAACTTGAAACCCTAAACATAAGCAAAACAAAACTAAAAATAATAAAGAAGATATCTAAACTCACTATTTAGTTGTAGGCTAATGATATGTTCTTTCAATCTGTATTATTTACTCCGTGTTTTATAATCATTTGGTTTGGGCACAGAGATTAAGACACCAGTAAAAAGAATGGAGATGAACTATTTTGCCCCTATGTGGGGTGTGACAAGTTGGTGATCTGATGGGAAGCAATAAAATAAGAGGAAATGGAGGGGCATTTTGACATTTCATAGGGTATTACTCACCTTATTATGTGGAAAGTGTAAAGATAATTGTGACACAACCGTAACAGTGTAAAGATAATTGTGAACTGAAATGGATAGAGTATGCAGTCGAGAATGGTGAGGCAGAATAGTTAGATTTCAATTTCTAGTTTCTTTCGAACGACGGTAGTAGGGAATGAACTTGAATATGGTCAAGGGCCAGTATGTTGGCTACAAGTCCACAACCCAGTACCAACATCTTCTAAACAGAAAGTGTCTTTTTGCCAATTCATGCTCTTCAACCATTTCGTTATCAAAACAAAAGTTGAAGCACTTTGAGCTGCTTTTTCAAAAACAAACGACAAATACAAGAAAAGAAAAGTTGAATCATTTTCATTCTTGATGATGCCTTCATTGATAATGGATCATTTATAATAGTTAAAAGTGAAAAGGAAAGAGCGTAGAAAAAGCAACTAGCACCATTTTTCTTTTTCCTTTTTTGTGCGTGCCATTCATTTCTTTGCAAAAATCCAACCATATGTCGCCAAATTCCGGCGAGGAAAAAAAAAAAAAAATGCAACAAAAATAATCTATCTGAGAATTTTCCTTTCAACAATCAAACAGTTTTCTTCTCTTTGTTCCGCCTTTTGGTCTCGTCGAGCTCCACAAGCAAGGTCAAAATAGCTTCACACATTTCAGTACAATCAGGCTCACTTGGGTTCTTCTTCCACGATGAGTAAACCATCCACGCGTGATCAAGCTTCTTATCCGGTCTAATTACCACTGATCCGGGCACTTCAGCGTCACGACATGTTACAAGCCCATCGCTTTTTTCTCCGTACCTCAGTTTAAGGTGGAGGGCGCAGAGAGCCATGGCCGCGGAAACAGGGATCACGATGGGCACCCTTGGAAATGGTTGGACACAGTCATCAGATGGTGAGTCACCACACAATGATGGGAGAGGGAGCCATGGGAGCTCCGCGTGTGCTATTTGGGTCATAGTGGCGAGAACACCAGGAGCGATGTTTGCTTCCGAGTGGAATGAAATGAAAGGGATTTCCTCTGGGAGCTTGTGGCTCAGGATGAAGTCTTTCCTCTTCTCGTAAGTGAGATCCTCCAGGGCTTGGAAGNTCATATTCGTGATGATAAACCATGAAAAAACTAGAAGTTAAGACACTATAAAACAAGATTATCAACCTGAACCTCAAAAATGAGAAAGAGTCCTATGTTGTCATTTTCCTCTGGGTGATGAGCTCCTCACATATCTAGTCCCTCCATGTGAAATTAATAGTCAATTGTCATGTTTGACGGTTAGGATGAACTTTGATCATTAATTTGTCTGAGAAAAATAGATTGTTTCAAAATGTGGAAGTCATATGGTTAGGTTTGTTTTGAAATGAACTTTCATAAGATGATTATTTCATAGTTTTCTTTTCTACGACATATAACAAAATTTTGTGGTCAAAGTTGATCTATTAATGCGGACAGAGGAGTATTATATAGTCCAATATGTGAGAACCTAGCCATTCTCATGCAAGTTCTACATTGGCATTGATATCCAGTCAAGAAATAGTAGAGAGAAAAATTACCCTGATAATCTTGCAAATTAAGAGCTTCATAACTCTCCTTGTTTCCTTGTCCGCAACCTGACCTTCACGAAGTACATCAGACGCAATGGGAGTTCCGCCATATGGACTCTGCACCAGGGCCAGCCCAGCTACTTTGCCTCGCAAATCGCTCCAGTATTTCGACAATGCTGCAGCTGCATCGACCCCACCCTTGCTGTGGCCGAGAAGCATCACGCGCTTGCCAGACCCCCAGTAAAGCTCCTCAATGTAATGTTTCAATTCCCATGCATTGTGCTCCACTGAGGCCTAAATTTTCACAAGTCAGGAACTATTAAAAAACATGGAAAACTCATATCACAAGGAAGTTAACAACGAAGTCTGAAGTTTCAGATTTTGAGCAAAGAGTGTTGCAAAGTTTTAATATCTGTAATTAAATCATGCTTTACCTCGCTGTGGATTTTAGCAATGTGGCAAGCAAGGCCCATCTTTGAGAAGCATCTCTTGGTGGAAACAAAGTATAATGGGCCATGATTACTGAAAAGGCCTGGCAATATCACATTATCAAAGTGCACAAATAAGAAATCAGGCTGCATGTATAAGGCCAAAAGGTGAAAAATCAACAATAACAGCGGGCTAGAAATTTCACCTGGTATAAGCAGGTAAACAAATGAGTCAGGAAGCATGTGTTGTCCATCCCTGATGGGCAAAAAAGTAGAATGATGAGAAGGAATCATTTTCATAAACTTTGGAGAAGGCGGGGATGTGGGAGAACAACGGAAAGAACATGGAACCTTTTGTTGTAATTAACTGAAGTCAACCATCAGATTCAAGTGAATCAAATTGCAAAGACTATGAGGAAGTAGGAAATCTAAGCCATGATGAATATTGTCTTATCCAATAAAATAAATGACTTTATGGATTCTAAACAGTTACATTCCCAGAGAACTAAACCAAAGATATATAATGATATAGATCAGATCTCCATACTGTGACTGTTTCAAAATGAAAATCTGCCTCACATATAGTCAACTATCTCCATACAACATCCAAAATTGCATATATCATCAAGTTGAATGATGTATCTCTTATTGCAGTAGGTTTTAAGGCAAGATTTTCAGCACTAGACAATCTACTCTGCCTTTTAGTCTGCAGCAACTGCACCTCATTCATCCCAAAGAGCACCGTGCAAAATATACTTATTGCCCATGCTATATTATACTAGCTACTTTATGTATGATCAGGCATCAACATGAAGGCAATACACTACACGTCAGGAGACCTCAGATACTTCCTCGTCTTAGCCAAATTCTGTTATCCAAGCAATAAAACAAATAATGGCTGCATTTGGGATTGCATAAGTAGTACTTTCGAACTACTTGTAAAGCGCTTTTGGGACTCAAGAAACATGGTTGCCAAGAATTCAGCAACAGTGAGCCCAGGTTAAAGTTGTATATATCTATCAAAGCACATCTAATTCTTCTATCAATCTTAATTCTTCTTGAAATCTGATTACTAATAAACAGTATGCAAGAGTCCACTGTATGTAGTTGTTTAAAAATACAATCTGAGCCACTTGAAATTAAATAACTCAGTTTTTTTTAGATGTTATCTCTCTGAAACTGGATTTAAGCCAAGAGCTGATGCTCTATCATTTACACAAGAAATCAAGCAAGGTCATTAACATTACATTTCACCCAAGACAAAATTAACAACCAGTTATTAGCTGTATACTACCATTGATTTCAGGTTCGTATACTAAAATTATACTAACTTTCAAGGACAACAAATACAGAAACCACAACCATTAAGAATCTGATCTAATGTACCTGACATGTTGAAGCAGTTCCAAGAACCTGGTTGTACCATCTTTAACTGGAGGCATCCCAGGAGTCCGCTGCAACCATCCTATATCATCAGATGACCCATTCAAAGCCTTCTTTACTCGAGATATTTTGCTGAAAAATAAGATAGTGACTGATAATTAAAGTCTTAGAGAACTTGGTGTTATAAAACCCAGTGTTCAAACGCAGAACTATATTTGACACTATTTTCAAGCAAATTTTCCAAGTAGTTCTGCTGATTTTGCATACCTACTAATTCGTTCTTTCACCCGTCTGATATAGCCAACAAAGTATCTCCAAGAGGCCAATGCTATTCTTTGGAAGACTCTCAAACCACATAATGGGAGAGTTAACCTGCACTAAAGATGAAACAACTGCAATCTAAGAATACATAGGACATGTAGTACTGAAATCCATGCTAAATTATTGCAATTCATATACATGGATAATGTGAAACTCTAGTACAAAACTGTCCAATTACAAAATAAACACCAATCCTTGAAAATGACCTTATAGAAGACTCACAAAGTTCACAAGACAAAGATGTTTACTGGACCACTAATATCACTCACCAAAATATGAAGTCTGCATTATCTATATCTGACAAATGTAAATCGAGAGAAGAAAAAACAAAACATTACCCTTTGAGAACAATTGACGTTCCTCCATTACTGTGTCTGGTTTCTGTTTCTGACCATGTGTGTACAGGCACTTGCTCTTTGATACTCAAAGATCTGCTATACGTTCCTCGAATTGAGGCAACACGATATTTAGATGATGATGAACACTCCTCAAAATCCGATCCATGATCACTACAACTTGCAGATGTTGAATAGTCATGGGAATCAGCCACAAAACTTCCAGAGTATCCATTAGAACTTCCAAAGGACAGATCTTCAAATCCATGCAGGACCAGTAATTAGAGAATTAGACTTTACAATCTGATCTAATGGTACAAACACATGTACTAATCAAGAGCTCACCAAGGAACTGAAGCAGTGGACTACTTAGGTAAGATGTCAAATCCAAGAACCTGCAGAAAATGTCATCCATTGATGTCCTGCATACAGGCTGTTCCAACTTCTACTAGATGGGCTCAGTTACTCAGCACAGTGCAACAGGCCTAACAGGGCCAGATAGGCGTTATCATTTATCAAGCTGCTCATCAAATTCAAAGAGAGAGTATTAATGCCAATAACCTCCAAAAACTAGCAAATAAATATCATCCCTATTCATTTCAAATGAACTAAAGTCCTATGAACTGAATCTGCAGAAGTGGACTTAACTGAACTCAATGATCAATAACATACTTATGAGAGAAAGAGTAAGTTGTGGAACAAAACTAAAGTAACGTAAACTGAATGTGCACAACTGAATTGAAAATTGAAAACTGAATGGCAACGATGAAATGTACGCCTAAATGTTGGGTATTTGTCCATGTTTACACCAAACATTCAGACCAAGACTAACAAACACAAATACCTTTTTCATATATTGCCATATAACCATATTTCAATGCAAACATAAGTTGATATATTTCCACCATGGATCGGGCTATTCAAACAATGATTCGACTATTTAATCCTTCACAGGAAGCACAGCAAACCCAATAATATGCTGGAAAGATGAAATAAGCAAATGACTAAACTTCATGTTCAATTCCAAATTCTGAAGCTAAATCACAAGCATGGATTCAACTTCCAAGTAAGAAAAGCAAATACCCAGATAGTGGGAGCAGCTAAACCAGGAAAATTTAGCTCACTGCCTCCCCAAAGCAGCAAAATACTGTAGTAATCAACCAAAATAGCATAATCTCCAAAACATCAGGAAGCGTGTGCTATAACAGGAACAGAAACAAGAAATTTAAAGTGCAGAAGCAGAACCTAATAGCATAAGAGAAAGATACAGACCTGCAAGAACCCATAAGCATATGGCCTCAAAGGAGGACCAGAATCAAATGAAATCCAGAGAATTTATGGAACCCAGATATTCGAAGCACCACATTTCCCACCACACGACCACTCAATGCCCATTAAACTAAACAAAATAAGTATATAATATAGTACAGTATAAATTTAGATAAAGAACCCAAGATATGAGGAAAAAAGGGGGCGAAAAACTTATTTTTTATTCAAAATTATAAATGCCAACCGAAAGGGAAAAGATAGAGGGCATCAAATGGGAATGGGGTGAGCTGATTCAATTGAAGAAATGATCGTTATCCACTACATATAGTTAGCCTACTATCATCTAGCTCTGATCCAAGTGACGTCACCACAACCCCCACAAATAATTTTTCTGGCAAATTTAAATTGTGGGTCTTTGCTTAGCTCTGAATCAATTGAAGAAAAAAGCCAAAAAAAAATAAAAAAAATGAGGAGGGAAGTTTTGAAAGAGAGAGTAGAGAGAATTCAGAGCAGCAATAAAGTGTGATTTCTTCTTGCAAACTTGAACTGGGGGCAAAATCTGATTCTGGGCAGTGAAGAAAGCGACATAATCTGTCAGACTCTGTAAAAAAAACAAAACGTAAAGATTCAACTTTTAACGAAATTAAAAACTGGGTTGGGTTGAATTTGAGGTGGATTCAAAAACCCTTGATTCAATTTTGAACAAAACCGCCAATTCTGCAAAAATTTTTAATTTCACTCTCATAATATGAACAGTGACCAAAATAAACACAGGATAGGGTTCTGAATTATCTGGAAAATATGTCACCACCAAGCAAGAAAACGAATAAAAAAAATAAAAATAAAGGGATCCAATCTTTGAAATTCTGGAATTTTTTTTAAAAATGGGTTTGCTTCGAAGGTGGGCAAAGCAGGGTTCCAGCTAGCATGTGAGACCCACGAAATGAGGATTAAAGAAATGATTTTTTTCGAATTGATATTTTCAAAAAATTATGTTTTATAGGAATTTGGGACTGAAAAATTTGTACTCAAATTGTGTGGAGGGATTGGTCTGTGGGAAAGAGAGAGACTGAAGAGAGGAGAGAGAGAGAGAATGAAGATACGTGGAGGAACAGAGGAAGGATGACTGAGAAAGTGAGACAAATGTCTTTATCAGAAGATTTTCATGGAAAATTGAGGTGCTGTAAAAAATAACTGCTTACCACAAAGTTTTCAGTTGAAGCTAACGAGCAACTCGTTGACAGGTATTCTGGATAATAAATTTGGATATGGTAGGGGCAGCACAATGAATTTTTGAACAGAAAAGTTACTGCTGATGGGATTGGGAGCCGTCATAACTTTACTTTAAACCTGATCACATATTCACATTCCACATCTTCAACTTAATTTTGTTTCGTTAGCAAATGGTAGCTGATAGCCGGTAGCTGATTAGGAGGGAGAAGTTGATTTAATTAGCTGATAAGTTTGATCGATTGAACTTGGATGTTTTACGTTGTTCCATAGAGATGGGCATAATGTCGATTTCATGGCGTGTGAGGATCTTAGCACGTGGTGCCGACGTGAGTATAGGAAAATAATTACTCTTCTATGATAATTTAGATAGTAATATGTGAGAGAGAAATTAAGCTCTAAAATTGAACATACTGAACTGGACTGGCCCTTAATCCCTTGTTTTACCCTCTAACAATTACCCACTATCCAAGCATGTACACTGATTTGGCTCCAGAAAAGTACAATGAAGATCAGAGCTGGTCGAATTTGGTATTGCCAATCAGTGCTCCATTGCTCTTACTACTCAACCAAATAGGCCCTTAGTGAAGCAATTGAATAGATGATTAACTGAGAAAGAATTCAAGGAACAACTATACAATTAGCACTTACTATAATCAAACAGCTTTGTGTGAATAGAATCTAACAACCAAGATACAGAGGGGCTTCGCATGCCATGTTTGTTCCAAGTGCTGGTACATCTCCCAAGTTTGAGCATGTTGCATGCCAACATCTATCTAAGCAATGTTTACTAGTCCTGTATGCCATAATGGCTTGTAACAAAATCATTATAAGTCATTATCTACAATCCTCCTAGCATAAATTTGCTGTAAGATTTCATATCTTCTTTCTGATCAAACAAAAGAATCAACACACTTCAAGTAGAGTGGCACAAACCGTTTCATTCACGAAGGCTGCAAACAGAAGATATCATCTTCTCTTGCGTGTATAATCTCCTTCGATCAGCTTGTAGTGATATATCTTGTCAGTATGATTACATCCTCTTCCTGCTGTACTGCCTGTACATCTCCTAATCATTTCTAGCGACTCTTTGAAATAACTGATTCAAACTCGGATTTTCATATCTGAAAAACTCTGCTATACCAAATCGAGTGGAGGGTCATGTGAAAAAGATCGTATTTCACAGGCCTAGCGTGCCACAGGAAATGCTGCTGGACCTTCCTCACAGCCAGCTGCATTTTGATGTACTTCTTTTCTGGGATCGAAAGCAAAATGTCTTTCAAGTTTGGGATGTCTTTCTCAGCAAGAATAACGGAGAAAGCCTCCCAGTTCAAGACCTCAAAAAAGGGAGGGACGAAGTTGTCAGAAACAATCACGGGCACACAGTCATAGTAGATGGCTTCGATGATTCTAGGGCTATTGACCTCAAAGCCCTTGGGGCAAATGCAGTACTTGCTGCTTTTCATGTGCTTGATATAGCTCATCTTTCTCGAAATACCTGTTGGCAACAGACCGTATATTCTCATATCCGGGTCTTTGTCTTTCCAATGTTTTAACAAGATTGGACGTAAATACCCATGGCTGTTTCCTGCGTAGAAGGCAAGGATGTTTCTCTTAGAGGGAGGATTTCCTCCAATGTCTCTTAGAGGATTTCTTGCATAGCGGATGAAGGTCTCTGGGAGAGACACGTCCCTCCCTATCTTGAATCCGATAGTTATGTCAGCATTGCAAAGGGCTTTGATGCTGTTTTCCATATGGTGCCTGGTTTCATATGGGGCCTAAAGAACCCGACAAAACAGATGCATAAACACCGAAATCAATATACCGATTGATAATTAGAATCTTCATAGAGCACTACTTACAAAACCTTGAGTCAAGTATTTGCAATGAAAAAATGTCTAAATAACTGAATCACTGCTTATGCTCTTCATAAAAGTCTCTTTACAATTGAATGATATGCATAACCCCTATTCGGGTATCCCAAATAGTTGCTTCAGTAGCTATAAGTCCCTTTACTACGTTTTTCATTCAACAAATTTTCCTACAATTAACCATGATAATAAGTAAACTTTGGGTACCAAGTCTCTTGCTGCTATTAAGTTTACCGACAGTCCGTTACTATGTATGTTGATTTAACAAAGCAACTTAAGCAAACTGAGTATCCAAATATAGGGTCTGGATGCACTATAGGGATACAAAATGGATATAATCTTCCTAATAAGTTCAGAGGACCTGAAGCTTTGCATCACTAGTCAATTGCACTACCTGATACGACACCCACCAAGGTTTAAACTAAGGGAACCACATGTTTCCTTGTGATGGAAAATAGGAGGTGGTCAACGGCTGGACCATGGGCCCAGGCCAGTTATCAGGACAGGTGGACTGGGGCCCTTTCCAACTGTCTGTCTTGGACCTGCCCAAGATGGGCTGGGCCAGTGCAGGGGCAGCTTCCGACCCCACAACCCACAACAACAACAACCACCAAAAAAAAAAAAAAAAAGAAGAGAGAAAAAAGAAAAAATGATCGAGCTCTGATATATATTAAATACGAGTATTTAAGAGCATATAGCTTTATTAACGTATCGCTAGTTATCTCTCCTTATAAATACAGCAACTTATTCTTTGCTGGTCTAATCTGGCACTAGATCATCTTATCTTCCTGTTAATACAGGTTTCTCAGTTAAATTGGGTTCATGATTCATGCCTGGTATTACAATTATATGACCAGCGATGCAGGTTATCAGACTGGGCTCATACTGGGTCCAGTTTTAAATAATCAACATTAATAAAAATGCGAAAAGGGTAAAGAGAAAAAAAACCCAAAAAAGGAAAGAACAAGTAGTAGCCACAAGAATGATTAGAAGCATACCCAGTCATGGCAAGCAGCAAGAAAATGATCTCTTCCTCCAGTTCTGTTCCAGAAAGGATATTTTGCTGCAATTGTTTCTGTGTAATTCTTCACAAATTGTCTTAAACTTGTGCGGTTATGAGAGTTGGGAACATACAAGGCATATTCTAGCATCCTTGAGCTAAAAGGCATGTAAAACAGGTGAGCCTTTTCTGGATTCTTCACTAAGAAATGTTTGTTTCCCTCCATAAGTTTCATAAACCATCCCTCGGAAGCGTATAATCCCTTGAGTATTGGTTGATGAAATATGGGCTTTTCCCCATCCCTATAAACGTATACTTTCAGCGTCTGTTCCATTAATTCATAGCTCCTGCAAGACCATTGAATGGAAATTTTGAAACGAAATGTCGATATATCTTAACAAGGATTATGACATTGCCTCTTATAATGCTTATTAATTTTACTTGGACTGCCACTGTATATAAGGAGTTTAGCAACCTTTTATTCACTATTAAATCAGTAACTAAAGCAATCTATCAAATGCAGCATCAGTTGAAGAATAAGGACCTGTTCTTCTACCTAACCTAGTAGCCTACCACTAAACTGATTACAATAACATAAGAAACTTTTTCCCTAACCTCATAAACGTCGAAATGTTTCTGAAAACTGGGGCATAAAGTTTCTCGTCAACATTTGAAATATCTGCATTGATAATCTTCAACTTTGCATCAAGAATTTCCTTGTCACGGTCATGAAGAGATGACCATTGAGATTTCTACTACATCACATTCAAAATAAAGTCAAAGATTGAGTCTTGAACCTCATCAAGCAATTAGAGATCAAATATCGGCCACACTTGTATCAACTTCAAATGGGCTAGAGTTACTAGAGATTTGTGGTGGGCAAAGAACATACCTTTCTACGAGAAGAGGCAAGGTGTCGATCTAATATCCGGTTCATCCTATTTAAGGGAATTACTGAGATTGGAGGCATTCCAGGTTTATCTTTCTTCCTTCGATTAGTACTTATAACTGTTGAATCATTGCTCGAAACAGCATGATCACTTTGTGGCAGCTCCTCCACACTCTTGGAAAGTGCTACATTTGCTTCATCCTGATTTGACACCAAACTACTGTTTGATGAACTTCGATGTTCCAAATCCAATGCCACAATTTCTTGTAAGTGACCAACACTATCTAACTCCAATATTGAGCTATTTGTTTGGACGGGATCCACAACTTCCAAAGCTGAAAACTCATTTTCATTACTTATATCATCAAGAGCTAGTGTTGTATTGTCCTTATCCTCTATAACTACAGTCTCTTTATCTTGACCTATATCCCTTTCCTCCACCCCATTGTCACTTCTGATAAAAACGTCATCTTTAATTTGTTCATCTTGTTTTACCACTCCAACAAGATCTGAAGGTTTATTCTCACCCTCTCTTGCTGATTTAACTGACAATTGGCGGGGCAAAGAGCCGGTTCTAACACTTAGCAGAACCTCGTTATCAGGCCATAGCGATTTAAGGGCATTTCCATAGGGCAGCATAAACGACTGAAGCATTAAGTAGGTAACAGCAACCATTCCCACTATCAAGATATATCTCTTTGCATCAATTTGACACAACTTCTGCAATTGAATCGAATACTCCATACCGAGAAAACGAACCAAAACTTCAACACTTCAAATTTTTCCACATGTAACTGGTTGAAATTATTAAATTTCCACAGCAAAGAAGCAGCTTTTGAAGGATTAGTTCATCAATAACCTCA
>BSSO01005915.1:0-12573 GCA_030267885.1 Mesembryanthemum crystallinum
AAAATAGCCCAAATACACCCTCCTTAATTCTTGTGTGAATAGTGCAATGTTAAGGAAAGTGAGGGACAGAGGAAGTATAAAATTGTATTCTTATTTTAAACCTATATACATAAACTTCATACATACAAAAAATAATAGGATTAGTAAAGTTTCTAATATAAAATATTACTCCTACTACTTAAAAAATTATTGAATAGTCAACGTATTAAATTGATTTTATAAAATTATAACAAAGGATATTTCAACAATATGTTGTCTCTCAACCTCTAATAGACTCATGTGTCATCTAGAAAAAGTTAAGTACTTATGGGTATCAATGCACTACATAATATAAAAGAATACCTTTACAAATACTAATGCTAATTGAGTTCAATCTGTCACTATTAAAATTGTACTAAATTGCACCATGTTTTTAAAAACAAAGCGTTGTTAAAGGTTTATAAAGTAACACTTTTATGATTACAAATTATCGTTGAACAAACTTTTGATTTGTTGTACCCCATAAAAAAACCGATTCGTCGTAGGAAGTTTAAAAATCAATATATATTCCTACCTATTGAACAATTATCAATTATCTTAAACTCGGACTAATCCAAAATATTTTTTATACGTAAGCTTGCTTTCAAACAAAATGGAAATTGAAAAGTAATTGCTGGCAAAATTAAATTAGCGCATGATAAAGCAATTCAAATCCAACATAACAAGATTCATGAACTTTGTTCATGGTTATACAAATGTAAGAAAAAAAAAAAGGAAAATTTTCACTTTGCGTACCTGACATTAGGTCTAATTGCATTTTGGGTACCCACCTTTTCAATAATCTCATTTTGGGTACCTAGAATTTAAAAATTGTCTCATTTTGGGTCATTTCACTAGCGGGGTTAAAATTTCCATTAAATGTTGACGTGTCATTAAGCAAAAAAATTATTGAAAAAATCTCAAAAAACTATAGAAAATTGACAATAAGCTAAGAATATAATTTAATATTTTTTTTGGAATTTTTTCGGTAACTTTTGGTAATATTTTGGGATTTTTTAAATAATTTTTTACTTAATGACACGTCATCATTTAACAGAAATTTTAACCCTGTCAGTGAAATGACCCATAATGAGACAACTTTTAAATTTTCAGGTACCCAAAATGAGATTATTGAAAACACGGGTACCAAAATGCAATTAGGCCTAACATCGAGTACCCAAAATGATATTTTTCCAAAAAAAAAAAAAATTATAGTATGAAAGATTGTAATTATCAAGTTTAAAGACTAATATACCAATTATAGATTTAACTCCTGCATCGCACGGGATTACAAACTAGTTTAATTAATAAAAGTGGAGTTGAGGTATATTATGCATAGATCAATAGTGATTGTGCTTTTGTTTTTTTAATTTCATGTGAAGTGTAATTGTTCTTTGGAGTCTAATCTTTAACTATATCTAAATCTGGAATTTTTTCTTGGATTAGTTTTCGAAAGTAAAATAATTACTCCCTCCGTACTTTTCAAATGTTTACAAACCACCAAAAAATAAGTACCTCTCAAATGTTTACAAACCAAATTTCACACATACTCCTCTTCATAATACCCCTCCAGGCCTCCACTATATACTTTAAACAATTAAAAATTCAACTATCAAATCAACTTTATAAATTAAACTCATTTTTTATTCCCTTTCATTTCTCTCTCTAACCATCATAAACATATCCTTACATTTTTTAAATTAAAACACTCTCTTTCATCTACTCTCTCTATCAGTCACCAAACACTCCTCTCTCATTGTAAATATGTTAAACCGTTACGGGCATTATTGGAAACAAAGCCCCCTTCTTTTGTTGTCTTAATTTTCTTGCCCGAATGGTTTGTAAACATTTGAAAAGTACGGAGGGAGTATTACTTTGGTTTGGTCTCAAAACTGCTTTTAAAGTGGTGTCACGTATGATTGAACATTATAAATCTAATATGTCTTTTTCCTTCATGAAGATATAATCTTATTTTAAATTTATGCTATAAAATAAAACATTCCCATTTTTGGACTGCTTTTAAGTATCACCTGTGACCCCATACTTGGAACTATTCTGTATTTGGCAGCAATAGGGACTCAGTGGACATTCATACAATTCCTTACAAAACTGTTCACTAGCTTCGATTTAAGTTACAGCAGGATATTTGACATTGAAGATGAGCAGCTTCAAAACCAATGCTATATTTACCAAAGAGTTTCCAGCATTCAACAAACAGGCCCTTAACTTTGAACTCCATATGATCCATATCTTTATCTTTAGGGATTTTCCAACTGGTATCCCTGTGGTATTGCAAATTTCAGGTGGTATACATTCTCATTTTCATATTGCAGGTGGTAACCTTGTGGTTTGTTTTTTTGACACTTCGTGACCATTTAAGCAAGGCCGGTTAGTTTTAGCCGTCAAATGCGTTACGTGGCTTTGTTAGAGGTTGTGAAGATGGTTTAGCCATTTAACTTTGCTTTAGCAATGGCTTAAATACCCCCTATATTATTTCCCTCCAATTTTCACGAAAATTTCCCTCCCATTTCTTATTATCCCTCTTATTTAAGCATACCCAGGCTTAGCATTCCATATTCCCCCTCTCTCTCCTACGCATATTCCCATTCTCTTTTCCTTCCAATCTTTGTTTGCAATTGCTTCAAAATGCAATCTTAGGATCACTGGAACCCTAATTTTTTCGTCTTTCACAATCGCACTATGAAATCCTTGCTAGAACAGGGAGAAGGGAGAGGAAATTGAAATGATGATTTGAGAGAAAATAAAGTGAGTAGGAGTAATTGGATGAAGGAGAGAAGTTTTGCTTGTTGAGTGCAAATAACCCACAACACGTATTGTTTAAGTAAGGGCAAAGTGGGGAACTTAGCAAAACCTCACAGAGTTTCAAAAAAAACAAACCTTAAGGTTAACACATGGAATATGAAAATGAGAATGTATACCATTACCACCTGAAATTTGCAATACCACAGGGGTACGAGTTGGAAAATCCCTTATTTCTATCTTCTTTACATAAGTTAACACACACGATGCAGATGCAACAACTACGAGAAAGAAGCAATTATGTATCGGTCGGTAAATTTTTTAAATTCGACCGATTTATTACCAATCGATATTCTATCAGTCGAATATTTTGCGACCGAAATTTGTATGGGCGACCGAAATTTTAGTCGGTGAAATAAATTAATGACGAAAAGTTAAATCGACCATTTCATTCCACAATCATATATAAGTGACCCTTGGAAATTTTTTGGGGGAAAATTTTATACGCTCTTTCCCCCTCTATTTCTCTCTCATCTAATACGCTCCTCTTCACCCCCCTCTCTCTCTCTTCAATCTCGCGTTCCTTCTCAATCTTCCTCACACACCACCTCTACTTGTCTTCATCTTACGTTGTTTGACGACAGGTTGAGTATATGGTGACTATGGCGAGTTCAATCCCATCTATTTGGGTTTCCTTTGTCGCCTCTTAGTCTCCTCTTCTTCAGTTTCTTATCGTCTATGATTCAAGCATCTCAACTCGAGTGAATGAAGATATGATGTTTTGAACCAAGGTAGATCCCTTTCTTTAGTTAATTTTGTACTCTCTTTTACAAATATGGGTTTATAAATTGTAGATCTAGCTAAATCGGTGCAATTTTTGTGAACTGTGATTACATATCTTTTTTTTTTTTTTTGTTTTTTGGTGATTATTGATCTGGGTTTCTTTGTGATTACAGATCTGGTTTTTTTTTTCTTTTTTTTTTTTGTGGTTTTTTAAACTATGATTTCTGAATCTAGTTTTAAGTTAGATCTAGTACACTAGTAATGTGAAGTTGTAATTTGTAATATATAATTATTGCATATGTATGTATTTTTGATATAATCGCACATATTTACAATTGTTATGGTTGAACGTTGCATCAACCTTCATTTGTCCATTATTCCTCCTTAATTCTCTGTTATTTTTTTTTGGGAATTCTGGGTAATGGACGAGTGGTGTATAAGCTTTTTATTTTTGGGCCAATAAAGGAGGTGATAGTAAAAGTGTGTGGGTGGATCGAGTTTGGATATGTGTGTGTTAGCCGTTAGGGGATAGTGGATAGTGGAGTTTGAAAGATCTTCAAGTTTTTTTAATGAAAAATTCTAGATTAGTGACCAAAAATCGACCGTTGATCTGGTTTTTTTTTTTTTTTAATCAAAATTAATAGTTGCGACCGATTTGAAATGGTAGCAGCTTATTATTATTGACCGAAATAATGATCGCAAATCAAATTACTAGTTTCAAATATAAACGGTAGCACATCGGTCGCAAAATTAACAAACGAACGAATAATCGATCGTAAAAATGATTTGCGACCACGATTTCTGCTGCAACTTTCATTAGTCGTATATCGGTCGCAATAGTGATTTGCAACCGATTAAAAGGCCTGTTTGCGACCGATTTAATCGATAGCGGAAACACGTTTTTCATGTAGTGAGTGCCTGCACACGACCAAGTAGTCATGTTTCTGAATAACAACTTCATGTATCCACATTAATCTCAATCATTTAGAACCCTGCATACAGATCCGAAGTATTAATACTTTTTGTACGATGAATGTCAACCCCAGCAGTAGCACATCCACATTAGTTAAATCGGCTCAAAGAGCCAATATGTATATAGGTCATCCCAACTCAGTTTAAAGTAGTTGGACTTCAAGCAAACTATTATAAATGTTCTTTTTTGCACGCACATGCACACACACAAAAATTGAGGTCAATTGTAGATGTTTGTGAAAGTCCTTTCTGGTGCCACTAAAACTATTAAATGAGGGACTGACTTTTCAGGCAGATTTTAAATGGATTGGTTTCTTTGCCTAGGTAGGATATTAATGATGACATATAGTTGGCAATTTTTTTGATTTGGTTCTGATTGCAGTTTGTTAGACTGATCGAAAGTCAGAACTTGGTTTCAAGAATGCCATTTTGCTCTATGGCTACTCCATGAAACACCTATTTCGTCTGGAGTCAAGTATTTTGAATTTTCTATCTGGAAGGACTCCGTAATGCACCAAATTTGAAAATGGTCAATGCACCTGCAACAATACTATTGAAGAGCGAAGGAACTTGTGTAGGATAATGGACTTTATCTTTTAACTTGTCTGTCTTGAAAATTCCTCATGTATACGCCCTTCATATCCATGAAGCACTAATGTGTACTCTATAGTCTATATGATATCTCAAAGTTTGTTGCTGAACAGTGACAATATAAAAGCCACTTCATTGATCCTATACGTGTGAATATTCATGATTTGACTTTTACATAAATTTAGTTATAAGGCGTGAAAGCATAATCTTTGTTGGGATGATCTTTGACTAGCGAGGTATGCTACTGCGCACCCATCCCAAGCTCTGCCACACTTGATTTATGATATGGTATTTGGTTAATTGATGATTTCGTTGTCATTTTCTGCAAAATATTTTAGGTGGAGTACCTTAAAAAAAATGGTTGAGATTATAAACAAAATTATACAAAACTATTTACATGTTTTCCACTGCAGAATGATCCATGAGCACTGGTCATGCAGGAAGATAGTAAGAACTAGCTACAATTTACACAGTAGAAGTGTAATAGATGAGAATACTTCATACTCTTAATAAGCATGCTATTGCCTATTAACAATACACTAATAGTCAAGGGGCATGTTTATTGTTAAATATATCTAGTCATTGCAACTAGTTGCACTGTTGAGATCAAATTATTAAATAACTCAATAGTGATGATAACTGAAATTAGAGCTCTTATCATGTGTTCCTAGTTGCTGGCTCATTCATCAGATATGGAACCATGCAATCTTGTAACTCGCCACATTGGCATATATTACCACAAAATTTCTACTTGGCAATGCGATGAACTCCGTTGCTATGCATTTGCACAGTTTTTAAATACCATACTAAAGTAACACCTTCGCTGTGCAAAAAAGTCGATCCAAAGCCAGTGCTTTGTTTAGAGTGGATTATACCTGATTCAACTCATCTTTACTTCTATTCAGGTTGTGTATACCTATTTCTATCCAATTGATACGGTTTATGTTAAATGGAGACAAAGCTTCATGATCTAGGAATATGAATTCATCTTCACTCTAGACCCACAGAAAAACCTAATTCAGGCTTACAACCTCTAAATTTCAACAAATTCGAGCAGGACTAGCAAGTCGTGATAGTAATAGTGAGAAACTGACAATGCATGCATAAAGTAAACTGGGGTCACATCACATGAACATTGTCAGAGCACCAAATTTTGGACAACACACTACAACAAAGATGCTCTAGCATCATGCAGTTACACATATATAAATCTCTTGATTGCCCAATTTTCAAAAAAGTTTACACAACCAGAACAGTCGAAACTTTTCCATTTTCCTCCAAGAAAATAGGTTAATAAGGCATCCTTCTTTTTTTGTTTTTTTTTTTGGTAAGAAAAGCACTTTAAGTTAAATTAAGCAGCAAAATTGGCAACACTAATAAGGCATCCTTCATGATACATGCATTGAATTCAGCATGAATGGACTACTAACACTGGAAATAAAATTGAAAGTATTGGAGCCACAGCTATCTTGTAATCAAGTACACATTCAGCCCCTTGTGGCTTGTATCAATTGAAAATCTTAAGACAATAAGAACATATTAATAGTAACATTTATTGAAGCTCATTTTAGAAGAAATATTGGTAATCCACAATAAGGTAGAAAAGTTATAGGGAAATATATACTGAGAAAAGGCACACTACTAAGAAAAGAAAGTAACAAAAGTAATTTAATCAATATATTAAGAAGAATCGCTCCTACAGCCTCTCTAAGTTGCATTGTATTTAAGTGATGACTACTCGAACAAGTCATATTGACTACCTCATACTCGTTCGATCATCATATAACAGCTGTAGGCCAGGTCACTTTGCAACCTCCAAAAGTTACTCAAGGGAGAGAATGCGACCATCATATCCTTTAATCTCCTTGCCGCCATCCAATACTTGGAGAAAATTTTTGGAAAATTCAATTTAGCAGCATGAGGAACTCCCAGAGCACTCATAAAGTTTCTTGCATAACAACAATTCCTCACACTGTCAACCTCTTTGCATACCATATGTACATTATCTCTCACAATGAGAGTGAGATTCTCCAAATACGGAGCTCCACTTAGCAAGCATTTTACCAAAATTCTCACCAAAGAAAAATGACTACCTTTCATTCATGTTTAAGGGAATGGACTCATCTTTCAAAGGTTTAAGGGAAGGGACTCACCCTCCTGAACTACCCAATTTACCCCTCTCCTCAAAACCCAATTTCCTCTCTCTCCTCCCTCAACCCACAACCGACTCTCTCTCCTTCCTCTCTCCACCCTCTCCCAAATCCCACAACCAACACCACGGAACCAACCACCACCTCAAACTCTCTCTCGTCAACCTCCACCACCACCACCACCACTCCTCCTCCAAATCCCACCTCTTCTCTTTCTATCTCATTGCTAAAACCACCACCCCACCCAAAACCCATAAACCTACCACCACCCCACCAAAANGTTTCACTCTCTCCCACCACGACTCTGATCATCCACCACCACCTCCACCACCTTCCTCCACCGATCTCCATCGCCTCAAAACACTCAAAACCACCACCATCCCAAACCCTCAATTTTTGCTCCTCAACCTCCCTTTAACCCTCTCAAAGTTCCCCATTCTCTCTCCCCCAACCGTGCCACCACTTTTGTATATTTTTATGTACAAAAATATTTTTAGCATTTTCAAATAATAATAGATATTATTTTTAATATTTTATTCTTCTATTAAATATATTTTATTTGATGTTATCATAAAAATCACATGAAAAATACAATAATATTTTCTAATGTTAAATTGGTGGATCTTAATGGCAAGTGGGCCACAAATGGGCTAAAACCCAAAAGGAATGTGACTTTTCAAGTGAAGAGGCATGACTTCTTTTACCAACCAACACAATGGTTCAAGGTGAAAAGATGCGTTGAGGCATACAAATAAGTGAAAGGGTACGTACCTTTTCACGAAACAATACAATGGTTCATTGGTATTGTTTCATAATCGATAAATGGACCACCAATTTGGACATTTGGATCTTTGAAAAGTGTATTTCCAAAACACTATCTTACACACAAATATCACAAGAGTATTGAGTTCTTGATCAAGAATCGACAAGTAGTACAAACTTTTTGATTATATAGAGAAGGCATTGTATCCTGGACATGGGATTAGACTTTCCTTAAGCCGTCTATACTGAAAGGGGAAATTACTATTCTAAGATAGTTTCCTGGAAACGTCTTCCCTTCAGCAAATTTAGAGTGTCTTGAGTCCACAGTTTCTTATTAAATATTATCATCATACTTTTACTTTAATAATTTAAGAATAGTAATTATTCCGATGGAGTCTTCAGTGATCAAGGCGAACGCTCAAGGCATCGAGAGGTTGGAGCGATTTAACAGTTTCAACTTCAAGCGATGGAGTACGAAGATGATGTTCCCACTTACCATTGCCAAAGTTGCCTATTTTTTTACAATCCATATCCTTGTGGTTCAGCGCAACCCACTCAAAATGGGATGATACCGTCTCAATCAAACACTGAAGTGTCGCTTACTGAGGAACAAAAGAAATGGCGTGAAGATGATTATGCGTGTTGATTCATGATTCTCCGAGTCATGAGGAACGCTCTTTTCAACATCTTTCACAAGTTTCCCACCGCCAAGGAGTTATGGGGTGCGCTACAATGCAGGTACGTTAATGAAGATACTAGAAATAAAAAAAATACCTTGTGAACAAATTTATTGAATTTAAAATAGTCAATTCTAGGCCTCTTATGAAACAAATTATGGAATTAATTTATATAGTGAATGAATGTGCGGATGCTCGAGAAGTAATCTTTGAATCTTTCCAAGTTTCTACAATTATTGGTAAACTGCCTCCTTCTTGAAAGATTATCGGAGAATCCTTAAACATAAAACCGAGTCCATAAATCTTGATGAATTAATCCATCATCTAATCATTGAGTGTGAAGCCAAAAATTGAGGGAATCCTCAAAAGATGATGTTCACAATGTTGGAGGTCCAGCCTCTTCAAACACTCCCACTAAATTTAAGAGTTTTTCTAATAAGAAGGATTTTACTAAAAAGGGAAAATATTGGGTCTAGTGGGGGTTCTACTGTTAATAACCAAGGGATGATTGGGGCTAGTAAGGGGAAGTAGATGACTGTGTGTTTATCAAACAAACAGAAGATTGTACTGTGTTGATTACTCTTTATGTTGATGATTTATTAATATTTGGTTCTAACTTACATTGTATTACTGAGACTAAAAGACAACTCATGCAAGCATTTCACATGGACTTAGGACCTGTTGATGTCATTTTGGGAGTAAAGGTTACAAAAGAGAATGGTAAGTATATCCTATCTCATTCTCATTATATTGAAAAAATATTGAGGAAGTTTGAGTTTTAGGATTGTAAACCAAGTAAAACTCCCATAAGTCCTCATAGCAAGTTAACCAAAAATCAAGGTTCTCTAATTAACCAAAAAGATATGCCAAAATTATTGGTAGTCTGATGTATGCTCTGAATTATATTCGACCATATTTGGCATGTGCTTTAAGCATACTTAGTAGATTCACTAGTAATCCTAGTGAAGAGCATTAGGTCGAGGTTAGAAGAGTTATAAGATATTTAAAGGATACATTAAATTATGCTTTGCACTATAATCCCACTACAACGATCTTGGAATGTTATAGTGATACCAATTGGGCTAATGATAAACTTAATTCTAAGTCTACAAGTGGATGGGTATTTACTATTGGTGGTGCAATTATATCTTGGTCTTCCAAGATACAATCTTGCATATCTCTGTCCACTATGGAATCAGAGTTTGTGGCCATGTCTATGGCGTGCAAAGAATTAGTGTGGATGAAGAGGTTCTTGAGAAGTATTCCATTTATTCAAGAACCCATTGGACCAATCACATTATATTGTGATAACCAAGCAGCCATTCATTTTAATAAAAATAAGAGCGAGACTGTCAAGCAATAATTGTCATATATCAATGAAATATAATTATGTGGGAAAGGCTGTCAAAAGGGGGAGAGTAACTATTGAGTATATGTTAATAGATCAAATGTTGGCAGATCCCCTTACTAAACCTCTTGCGGGTGAGAGAATTGGTGAAGTCATGGGACGTGGGATTACTACCAAACAATAAATAATAGACTTGTTTTGTATCCTACTTCACCATATTTGATTTCAATTTCACTTTGAATTGAACATCATATGTGTGAAGTTAAAGGGCAATGCAAATAAAATTCTATTGAGAAATGTTGTTACAGAGGTAAAACATTTCCAATGCATTACTTATTTGTTTCTTTAAAATCCCATATCTGACTTAATGCACTGTAATCCACACGGGAAGGTCGGATTTCTAAAATCCTTAACAATCTCTTAGCTAATTTTGGTAGTGTGACAAAGCGGTTGTGGACACTCTTGAAGAGATTGCCTTTGCGAGTAAGGATGTTAGAGGCCGCATTCTAAGAGTTTTTGGTAGGCTCTGAGAATACTAGCTAAAACAGGATAAGCGCATGGACCTATTTTATAACACGTTGCCTAATGTGTAGATCAAGAACTCCTATGTAGTACAAACATTCTTCTTTATAGAAAATATTCAACTCTGAGGTTAAAGGGTAATTCCACCTTAGAGCATGCTATTGTAGACACCCCATTCGGTGTCTCCTAAGTTCTCGGCCCGCCCGATGACGATAACGATAGACGACTTGGAAATGATGAACACCTAAAGGCAAGATGTTCCTCGACTCCACCTTTTTATGGCATAGCCCTTGCTCTAAACTTTCCAGAACTTCAAACGGATCCTCAATTGGAGCCCCGGATCAAAAATTATGAGCATCAAAAGGTTTCTGCACAAAATCGAGACATCGAGCGATAAACGAATTAAACATCCGCCGAAAAACCCACAAAAAGAGCAAATGGACTCAGATCCACAGGTACATACCAGATTAGGAAAAATAAGTATGCTTTGACTTTTAGCCAATCAGAAGCCTGTCGTACAATTGACCACGTTACCCGGTTGAGCGGGGCCAACACCGCCAAACCGACGCCAGGGCTGCCAAGTCAGCGTCACCCCCACCAAACCAGAGGGAGCCCCCTTAGGCCGACGCGACTTTTTGCATGGGACAGCTGTTCGATCTTGCTTAATTGCAAAGTATTGACCCCCTATAAATACGTCATCTCCTCTTCATTCCAAACGGTAAGACAATTGAGAGCTCAAATTAGAAGATCAAGGTGTAATTTGAAACAATTAGAGGGTTCTTAACACTAGAACCACCTTTTTGAGGAGAATTCACACCAAGAGAAACCCCTCCAAGCACCACAAACACTCACCCAAGCACCACAAATTACATCTAAGCACCACAAAAGCCACCTTTCCAAACACCACAAATCAAACCCGATTACCACAAAATCAAACACAACTCAAGCACCCATCCTCTGAGGATCGAGATCCTGGCAAGATCATGCTCAAGCAAAAGGTGTTCTAATCCAAGGACCTATCCTGAGGCACTTTACTTTGGTGAAAACCTCTTTTCCTATTTATTTTCCATTTTGACATGTTTTTTGCTCTTATCATGATTAGCTTTTAGATGACATTTATTATGTGATTTGTTGGCTTAAATTACATGTCTTGAGATTTAAATTAACTTAACACGAATTGATTCTCATGTTCACTTGGCTAAACATTGCTAAATAAATCGTGCCCATCCAATCTATCATTTTACAAAGCATGTATCTTGTAAAACGTCCTAAATGAAATCAATGCACCAAGCGCTTGCGGTTCACCCATTGATTTCATTCATGGATGTGGGCTCTAAATAGGTTCGGTTCTCCCAATTGAATCCATTCATGAGTATCAAAGCGACCACCTTTACTTGTTGTGTGCATAAATCACCTAGATACAAACTAGAAATCGGGCTAAAATGTTGAACATCAAGTGAATGCAATGACAAAGTTTTTCATCCATTTAAGTAGATTCCACATCCCGAACTCGAGTCTCTTTTGGGCAACATGAAGTCACGCCCTATATCCATTCGCAGTTTCCATATTCCTAAAATATGGTGGCGACTTCTTTACATTGCAAAACAAATCGAACAAAACATGATAAAAACGGACATGACAACCGCAATTAAAAAAACAAACAACGCAAAGAGTAGAAATGCGGGGACACCTCCCCTCCCCCCGGGGGAGGGCGGATGGTCCCGGGTCCCACAACTATATAGTATACACTCAATACACTTAGAGAAGCACTTATTAGGATGTGTTTTATTATTTGAAAATGAGTGGGGAATTGTTGTATATTTTTATGTACAAAAATATTTTTAGCATTTTCAAATAATAATAAATATTAGGAAAAATTTCAAAAAGGGTGCCCGAGATTTGGTGTAATATTAAAAAGGGTGTCTGACGTTTGCATATTGCCATTTAGGGTACCTAACCTTTTGAGTTCATTTTCATTTAGGGTCCAATG
>BSSO01005916.1:0-12571 GCA_030267885.1 Mesembryanthemum crystallinum
AAGAAAATAGGAAAAACATATTTAAAAAGTACGCATCGGCGAAAATTTTCGCCGGAATTCCAGTTTTTGGACTAAAGTACGCAAATCGGTCATTTTAAATATTCTAATTTTGCCATAGTTTTTTTTAAACAACAATGTGACAATAGGGGTATTTTTTTAATACCCATTTGACATTTCGGCCACGTACACTACTAATCCAACCATCCCACTTTGCTAAAAGCTTCTTATGTTTCACCTAAACAACAATATTAATAATAATTCACAGCATCATTTCTTCAAGTTAGATTGCACCGCTTGAATAAAGCCATCAAAATAGTTTAGTCAATTGGCAAAAATGTTCAACTCATTTGAAGAGCTCACTGTTTTGAGAGTTGGGATTGACCATTCAGTAGCATTCCATTATTGGCAATTGGACGAGTATATTAGTGATTATTTACCACACAAATACTGAAAAGCAACTATTTCTGGAATAAGTTGGTTAGGGATAATAACAGTACTAATCCCCATCAAAGTGCATAAATCTGGTATTTTTTCGAGAAAAAAGTCCTCGTAAATTTGGAAGATCTACATCTGTTTTATAAAAAGTCTAAGTCAGCTCTTAATTCAGATTTCCAAGTTTCTACTAGCTTTATTTTCAGCCAACTTGTGCACGTGTAATTTTGTTTTCTAACAATTTCAGGTACACTATAGATGGGTTTACCTGACTGGTTTCAATATCATTTGGCATAATGAATTACCATAATACAATCTTAATTTAGTATGTATTCATTTTAACTTATCAATTTTGCATTATTACGCTCACAATACAATAACTAAATCAAAAGCCTTTTCAAAATTATCCTTTTAGGTCCAAGTAGCTAATCTGAGTATATGTACCAAACATCAAAATTAGCCATTTAACTTGAGGCATGTTCACTTCACCTTTTAAATCAAAATTCAATTCAGTTCGCGTCGATAATTTTTATCTTTTCTTTCACATATAAAACTATTCATTCAGTGCTCATTCACTCAATTTCAATTCATGTACTTTCAGTTGAAATGAACGCACGTCAAGTCCGACAACCAATTGCATCCAAATAATAAATTGAATCTAAACAATTAACTTTTGCTCAAAAAAAAAAAAAAAAAAAAAACTACTGTACTTTTTGCCAAGTAAGGCCAATGTGGTGAATTATACTCCCTCCGTTTTCAATTGAAGTTAACGCCTGATTTTCCGCTACTCACATGTGTGGATCAACTTCAATTGAAACGGATGTAATATTCTCATAGCCCATCCATTAACGGCCCATGACAAGTATAGGTATCGTTACTTTAGGTCATTCTAATCAGTGATTGGGCTATGCAACCCAAATTCAGTCCAATAGCACTTTCGCGGTTAGTATATACTGGGCTTTTTAATGCTAGCTTCTCCGATACACTTTCTTTCTCACGAGAACCAAACCGCGAATTCAAAACTTCCACTCGAAAAACACTCTCTCTCTCTCCCTCCCTCCTCTGAGGTTCTCTCTCTCCTCATTCGTCGATCACAGGGGATTTCGCTTCATCGCCAACGAAGAACAAATTCAAATGCAACTCGCTTTCTCTCTCCTCTGCTAGAAATTAGGGTTTTCAGAAGAAAAATGGCCGTCAGCATTCTCGAACTATGAGGTACGATCATTGTATGTAGCTCAAGAACAGCCTCACTTTTATTTTATTTTTTCTTTCGATTCAACCTCAAAAGTTTTGAATGCCTGAATCTATTTCGTTTGATACCTGTAAATTTGATTCACATTGCTCAAATATATGCTATCTGCTACTGTTGATTTTCCAGTTCTTTCTCGACCTTCATTATGTATGTATATGTGTTTAGTTTCAAAGTTGTTAGCTGAATTTTTGTAGTTGAATCGTTGAATTTTCATTTTTCGAGAGGTATTCGTTGAATTTCGTGACTGAAAATAAAGAAAAAGAGCTATAAGCAAGCAGCATTTGACATGAAGTTGTAGAATAGAAAATGACTAGGATTTAGATGTTTGCTTTAGTAGAGTAGTGCATGTTTATTACTCGCAGAAGGAAAGCTATAATCTCCTTTTGTGAAATTTCTCTTATAACATTTACCTTAGTTTTATAATCTGTAAAGAAGATTGAGTAAAACATGAGGTATTAGTTTTCCATGCGAGAATGAAATTAGGAATCGAAAAATAGAGGTAGAAGATGGCTAACAATTGTTGTAAAATTGATGCGTTGAGGCATTTCAACTCTCAGGCAATGTGATGCTGTAGTCAAGTTGGAAGTCGGTGATGCGATTGGTCTGTAGTAGTAGCCTGATTTTTCTGGTTCTGGAATCGTATAATAGTAGTAGTGATATTTGAGATTGTTGAGTACATGGCAGACCGCGGTGTCAGGGAAGGTTTGATTCTGGAAACCGTAGCTTTAACTGGAATAATTTCTCTAGGCAGGGTACATAATGTTTTCATTGCACGCATTGACGCATTTGTCAATCAAAAGGAATAAAGCAACAGTCATTCTGCCAACCAACAGGCATTTTGCTAATCAACAGACAGAACACTTGTATGAACTTTGACACTATCACACAAAGATGTTAATAAAAGGCCTGTGTACACCAGCACATTAAATGACATACTTTTAAACTTTAAAGATTGCGTCTAGCTCAGATGATTGTCGTGTGAAGTCGTGTCAAGAAGTTTACGAAACGGAGGAAGGTTTTTGCTTCAGCTGGTTTCTCCATTATCAGCTCCACACCTGATTGCTTGGTCAGTTATCTCGTAGTGATCTGGTATAGATGTAACTCTACTTGATTGACTGTTAGGTTTCATTAAGCTTTCCGAGAGCTTGGAATATGTCTTTAGTTCCTTTATTAGATCCTGACCTTATTGGCATGGGTAAGTTGGCTGCTCATGGTGAGTAGATACTGGAGAAATTTAGGATACACCGAGACACATTGATGGAACTGGTTATTGTGAGCACATGCAAGTCCTTTGTCATCAATTTTCTTGACTGAGCTATTATCAATATTATTAATCTGTTTATTTATTTATTTTATGATACACCTCATTCCATATGTGTGATTGCACCTTTAGGTGCCTAAATCTTCCCATCCAAATCATCGGAAGGCTATCCTCCATTAAGTTAATTTTATTTTGTTTATAACTTTTTTCTTACTGTCCGATGTGCAAATTGAAACCTATCGTAGTTTTATCAATCATCTATACAATACATCCTTATTATCTTGCACATGATTGTGTGGATTGAACAGGATGCTCAATAACATCCATATAGAAAATGAAATTTCAATGAAGTTATTGGGTTTTATGACTGATAGTGATATTAGTGCTAATGTTCATTAAGATGATGCTGATTCGTTAGCCCAATCAACTGAGGGTGGCTGGCCTAAGGTTGTGCTATTAGCAACCAAAAAGCTAGTCTGACCCATCATCCCTCATCTATATAACTTGGACTCTGGTGGTACAATCTTCTAACAACCTTGTGAAAATGCTAACTAATAATCTAGTATGTTTCATCTTCTGAGACGCCAGTATTAGCTTTTCATATCAGTAACCATATTTGATGTAGTTTCAACTATCATTCATGAGTTTCCTTAATTTTGGATCTGCTTTGTTGATCAACTAATCTTTAATCTCATGCAAAATTTCAGGATGCTATGCTTTTTAAATTTTTGAGTGGCTTTTATTTTGTCCTATGCCTCATTCCATTTTGGCTAATGTACCTTCAATTGCCTAACTCTTCCCTGCCAGATCATCCAAAGCCTATCCTGTAGTATGTTAACATTGTTTTATTTCTTTAAAATTTTCCAATGTTCACATCGAAATCTTCCTAGTATTGCCAATCATCTGTACAATTCTTCCTTATCTTGCAGATGTTATCTGTCAATTGGACAGAATGCTGAACATCATCCATGTAAAAAAGGTTTTAAAGTAATGATATACATTATGAAGATGTTAATGTTTCCAGATATGGATTACTGGAGCATGGCTGCCCTTGTAGAGAAGGTTGAGCTGTTACCATTCAAGAAGCTAGCCTGACCCATCATCCATCATCTGTATAACTCCGGTAGTACTCCATTCTCACTACCTGGTTGCAAACTGTTCAAGTATGATTCTTCTTATAAGACGTCAATATTAGCTTTTCATAACCATGTGACAGACCCATCTTTAATGCATGATAGTGTCAAGAATTCTGTAGTTTTAACTATCATCTATGATCTTCCTTCCATTTTGGTACTGCGTTGAGGATCAACTAATCTGAGGTCTCATGCAAAATTTTAGGATGCCATACTCTGGTTTTTTGCCTTTTATGGTGGCTTTTTAATCTCATTGCCTTCTCCACTTGAATTGTTCCCCTTTTGGGCCACAAAACTGCCCCTCCACCCACCCTCCCAAAACAGAAGAGACTGCTAGATTTGGAGTACATAGACAATATTTGGTAGGTCATTTGGATGGCGTTTACTTGGATGTAATGACTCCTCTCCCTCCGCTCCTTTTCACATCTTTCTCCACTTAATAAATTCATAAATTGTAATCACAATTACCTGCAAGTAAATATGCTATTAGACTGTGCATTTTGTGTGACCAAATTATCCTTCTGTTTGTACACGAGTTGTAAGAGATTTTCTATGTGCAGGATAATCTGCATACTTTGTGAGGCTCAGAGTTCAACACCAACCTTTTTCTAGTCTCGACTGATTAAAAGTAAGGCTGCAATTGTCTTAATCTCTCTCATACCCCGCAATAGCGGGATCACAAGGGGTTATTGTTGTTGTTTTCATATAGCTGAAGTACCAATTTGGTTATGCGTGATCACAGACATTCCTCAATCTTAGGACAAGTAAGTGTAGATCTACATCTCAGTCAAGTTTAGTCGTCTGCGACATCCATTTTTGGCTGCCAAAACACCTATCTCACCTCCTTTCCGTAGCATGTGTTTCGGGTAGAAATTAGAATTTGATCAAATGCAAGACTGGATACCTTGACTTAGTGTCAGTCTTCAGCCTCTTTGAAGTGGGGAAAAAAAAGAAAAGAAAAGAGGTATTTAGGAGAATATTATTTGTTTGTACATCATTTGTGACATCCCTAATCAATTCCTTGAGCTTTTGAGAAGCTGACTCTTGTTGTGAAATCAAAAGTATATGATACTGTATAGAGTTACTGAAGTATGTTTTGAAGACCATAGGCCACAGCCCTTATATGCAGCTGCTAAATATATAAAAGTTAATTAACCCAACATTTTGGAAGCACTTCGTTGTCGTCTTTACTACTAACGTTGGCATTGTGCTGCAGTTGACAAAATAGTTAACGAGATGCGTGGCTTATTACTTCTGCTTTTGGCCTAACACTCACATGCATATGCTGTTTTCTTTTGATCTTCTTTGGAGATGCATCTGCATTCTAAAAGCACACTATAGCATGCTTTAAAGCTAATTTTATTCTAGATGATCTCAAACGTGATTTTTCACGTCGTCAGTATTCTATATGCTACAGCATATAAAACTTGCAGCCAGATTGAAAGCATCTCCTTGGATAACACTACAAGAATCTTTTCTTTTGTTATTTTTTTCTTTTTTCTTTTTGATTGGCTATCAGTCTCCCATGCCAGCCATTTAGCGTGCAGCACTCATACTTTAATAGGAAGGCGAGGTCTCGGACTTTTTATTGTCTGGAATCTTCCTTTGATGAAATATTCCAGGTCGACAATTGTGATACAGTATATAGTCACTCATTGTACCCAAAATATGAGATACTCTGTATAGCTAGTTATGATATAATTCTGATACAGCATATAGTCACTCTTTGACGGCTGAAAGGATTGTTCAAGCAGCTACATCGGTATGAGTAGTTATTGAGGTCATATGAAACAAGATGATACTTGCAACTGTATCAGTAATGAATTTGACCCACCCTTGCAACTCAACAAAACAATTATTGTACCTTCAAAATTTATGTTTAAACACGATATGCAATTAGATCTTGATGGTAACCACTCCAATGAACTAGTGCAGGAGGTTCAAAAGTTACAACATTTTCATTTCCCCTCCTAAACACTACACGAATCCTCATTCGCATTAATTGCATGATATTTACTTAAGCCTAGCTTTGGCTTGCATGAGTAGTTGCCACACAATGGTTTTAGCTTTGTATTTTGTAATGACAACTGGAAATTGGTGTGTATTGCCATGTGGTAATGCTTGTGCTCTTCCCTGTATAATTCTTTCTGTATAGCCCACTCATATTATAATTGACTTCGAAGTTCAATCTAATTTGATTGTGACCACCTTGTTCTCTTCCTCCATGTGCGCCTTGGAATCAAAGGGACATGGACAGCTTCAACCCCAAGTGATGAACACAAACAAGAATTCCCAGATGGCTATGTTTTCGCTTGCTTCCCATGTATGTCCTCAACTTCAGGCAAACCTCAGATATCATGATTGGTGACAGGTAAGACCCAATGATCAAAAGTTTAAAATTGTTATACTCTACACTATATATGATTTTTGGAGTGAATATCACTCTCTGTGGATTTGGCCATGTGTCTACCTATTTGCAGTAACTGCTCCAACTGTTTGTTTGGATAGACTGAAACTATTTTAGGCCTCTAAATTAGGGAGGGAACCCAGTAAGATTCCAAGATCCTAAATCATCCTCGGGAAAGTTAAACTAATGACAGCTCATTCTGCGTCACCCGCCCTAATCAGTATTGTCTCCCTTTCATAATTAAATGATTAGGCTATTTAATAGTAGGTGATTACTTAGAGTACTCTACAGCCCCTTCCTATCCACAATCTCACATATCAGTGTGTAAACCATACAGGAAGCAAAGCATAAGGAGTAATAATATTCCTTGCAACAACCACCATTTTTTTGGTACCAAAGGGGAACATGCCAATAGTAGTATTGACTTGTAATAGAAGAGACAGGGAGAAAGGGGAAAGGAACTACAACAAACTTTGGGTTTCCAGATTGCTTGATTCCAACAAATACACCTCTCCTTCATCCATTACTATATCTAGGACAACAAAAATACACCTATATCGTTTATCATTTCTTTTCATCCCTATTACAATAAGAAGCAAATATCGAAAGAATATGGAGTTAAACAGTGAAAATAGATGGACCATTTATGGAGTATTAATCGATATTCATGACTACACCCCCTGTTTATTTCCCAAATGAAGAGACATTATGGGGGTGCTAACAAAATCTAGGTACAGAAAAGAATGAAAAAAAAGATACCAAACCCAATTGGACATATATTTGGGGGGGAGGGGGGGGATGAAAAAAATACACATCCACACACACAAAACATATTTGGGGAAGGAATATGTATATGTTCCTGCTTAGGCAAAGACGTCCCAAGGGAAATTGGGTTTAACTGGATTGGAAGTAGGTGATGCAGATGATGATGTTGGGGAAACAGGAATAAGTGGTGGTGCATGATCAAATTCAAATGTTTCCCATTGTGTGGTTACCACAGTCGCAGATGCTGAGTGCCTCGATGGCTGCTCTTGTTGTGCCTTTGGCTGTAATGGTGAGTTTCCTATAGAATGCCTTTGTCGCTGTTGGGGAACCAGGGGTGGTTTTGCTCCGTTTTGCCTCTGGGATGGAATTTGACCATTACCCGAGTTTTTGGCATGCCCATTATCATGATTTTGGCTTGGATTATGACTTCCATTGGCTGATGGCATTGAGTTTTTGACCTTGAGCACATCCAAAGTTTCGACTAACTTCTGAACTCGTGTTACCTACATAGATATTTTGGAGCTTGTGAGGACTAAAAAAAATCATACTAGTAATCTCAATACCTAATCAAAATTTCCATGTATTTAGGAAGCAGGAACTGATCAACATTGGAGTTAGTTACCTGCATCTTTCTTTGCAGTTTGACATCACCTTCGGCCAAAATACCATCTAATTTGATCAGCTCATTCATTAACAGTTCAATGACATTTACAACTTGCTTCTCCGGTAGTCTTCCTCCTTTCGAGATTACTGATTCAAGAGCTGCCACCTGCCCAATTATAATCCATGATTACCCTATACTACTCACCAAATCTACCAACTACATTGAATTACTGATCTTTACATAAACTTAGCAAACACTCCCAAATCCATTAAATTCTAAATTCAAATCAAATTGATTCAAAAATTTTGTGCACTTCATCTTCGAATCGTATTTCATAAGCTCAATTCGACAGTATCCTGGAATTTCATGTTCTAAATGCGCAATTGGTCGAACAGAAAGAGTAAAATTAATACCTGACCAGCAAGCCTGTCAACCTCCAAGCTGATAGCGGAGATAGATTTGGCGGCTTTCTCCATCTTGGCAGTCTTCCTCAATTCCAGGTACCTTTTCTCCTGGCTTATTGGATCCTCAACCAATACAAGCTTCGATTTATCCTTAACTCCAACAATGTCCAAAAACTCCTTTGAATTCCTCTCCTTATCCTTGTAATACAACTTCTGATCCTCATGGTGCAATCCTGTTGGCCCCGACAACATTTTTTTCAACTCCCCTGCAACAATTTTTTTTTTTTTTTTTTTGGGACAAATTACCCTAGTTAGCCCAAGTCAACTCATAAATCACTTCCCCCAAAAAAATCTAATTCAGGACAAAAAACTAAAAAAAAAAAATTTAATTCAAACAAAATATTCTAATTTCAAGGTGTAGGAATTGCCAGAAATTACCAAATGTAGCCTGGGAATTAATGTGGATTTCGTGGTAAATTGACGCATACTTGACCCGAACTCTAATGGTTGGTGGCGGCTTGGTGTTTTGATCCGCATCTTCTCTCTTCTGTACCAGCATCCCACACGGCCGCATCTCCCAATTCTCCGGTGCTCCCTCTCCGCCACCGCCACCGCCACCGCCGTTGCCGTTGCCATTGCCATTGACTTCACCACCACCACCACCACCACCGGCCCCGCCTCGGCTTCCACCATTGGCCGTGTTGTTGCCGTTCATTGGTGACAGTCCCGTCAACTTAGTCCTCATACGCATCATCTTTGTCAAATAGATTTTTTTTTTTTTTTTTCTCTTTTTCTATTTTTGCCGGGGGATTTTTGTTTTGTATCTTATTGTACAGTACAAAATTGATGTGGAAGAGCTTGCCTTGAACTTTTAACTGTCACACGTGACTGAAGGAAGAGTAAAGATAGAGATATAGATAGAGATAGAAACTCAGATCAAGGCTGTTAAACAGAAACAAGAGTATTCCCAATCTGAGTTTAAAAGGCCAATTCAGAACCAGCTGTTATAGTAGTAGTAGANCTCTCTGACCTCAGTTCTCCAATGGGTCACCTACCCACCAAAGCAAAGCAAAGAATGTAGTACTCACTAGTTTTAGAGAGAGAGAGAGAGAGAGAGAAACACTTGAGCAAGCAAAGAGAAGAGAAGCCTCTAACTTTTTCCCAGAGAATCTATGGCTTTCTGACCCAAAACACCCATCTAATATCAGATCAAACTCGGAAATGGGAGCAGAAAAAACAGAGCAGTCTTGAAAAACTCAGATCTCTCTCACTTTCACTTTCTCTCTCTTCTCCCTTCAAAGAGAAATTGATTGAATGTGGGCAAATCAGTAGCCACTCCACCACAAATTAAAACTCCCTCTTCTCTTTCTGGTGAAACTAATCAATCCCCCTTATTGAGTTATTGCAAGGGAAAATGGATGGTCAGAGAGAGAAAAATAAAAATAAAAATAAAAAATTATATTCCAAAGAAAAATTCAAAAAATACTCTCTCTCTCTCCTCTTTTCTTTGTACTTGTGGAGAAAACGCGAAGAAGGGAGGGGGGCAGAAATAGAGAAAGAGAGAGAGAACCCCCAAAAAATAATAATAATGGGATGGACAGCTAAATGAAGCTTATGATCAGATACACAGGCACTTTAAATACCATATACTATATGATATGATTCCTTTTTTCTTTTTTTTTTTTCTCTAATATTATTATGCGTATAGGTTAGGGAAAGGTCGAAATGGAGGGGTTAGGAAGCCGCCAAAGCCTTTGGTTTGAAGGTTAAAAAAAAAAAAAAAAAGGCAATATACGTGAAAGAAAAGTTGGGATCTTGTGTATTTCACCAAACTGTGACTGTACTGGGACAGTAACTAATAATGTTAAGATGTTTGTTTCACCAGCTGCCACGTGGCGTGGTGTAGGGGTATTTTGGGGATTTTAATGTGTTCTAATGATTGTCAAGTTAATGATGAGGGATCGCCAGTGATCTTGATGTGATGTACACGTGTCGGTTTGAGACAGGAGGATGCATGGTATTGTTGGTGGGATTAATCACTTTTGATGAGTCCCCGATCCCGACCGTGTAACCTTGGTTCTGTTTGGAAACTTTGGAAAATTTTGGTAACAAATGGGAAAAGGTGGGAAAGGATCTTAAATACAACTAGCGTAGATCTCAGAAGCCACACGTGTCTTTTTTACTGCGGTAAAAAAAGTTCTTTATTTCTCCTCTACCCTAGTGGAAGATTGAATAATTTTTTTCCCATCTCTTTCACAAACCATAGTAGAAAGGCCAATGCGATACATATTGAGTTATGTTGTGGTGGCTTGAATCGGATTTTTGATGATTTTGGGTTCGAGTTGGTCAAATTTTCTTTCACTCAAATTATAGGTGCATTTAGATTTCCTGTGTGTTACTTATATAAACATTTAAGTAATTTTATCCTTTTTTTTCCGGTTATGTTCTTCTAAGACTTTCCTCAACATTTTGGTTACTAGATCATTTTGATGATTCGTGTTTGTTAGGGTTTTAGGTAAGTGTTGTTTAATTTATCTCGGTTTGAGGTCAATTTTGATCGGGGTCAATTTTGATCGGGGTCAATTTTGATTGGGAATTATTGCATCAGAATCAATTTGATTGTTGGGTATAATTGGATATTAAGATTAAAAAATTGAAATCAAGTTGGTCACATATAATAGTATATTTTTTTAATACTCATACTTAGGATATGCTATTTTCGTCTTGTTTTTGTTGAAACCCACCATTCTACAACAAACCCCAACAATTAGTAAAAAGTTTCAACAATATCTAGCAACCTCTAGCAACTCCCAACAAACTCCAGCAATACAATAAAAAATTTCCAACACTTTAGAGTCACATGAATCAACAATTCTAGCAAACTCCAACATTATCCAGCAAACTTCAACATTATCCATCAATCAGCAAAAAGTTCTATCATTCTCCAGCATTCCTTATCATTCTCCAGCTCCAACACTCCAAAAACCAGACGTAAAGAATTATTTTTTGATCCAAGGGAGGCACAAAGGCCAGTACAATAAATTACATACAACAGGGGAAGGGGGGAATCGAACCTGGGACCTAATGTACCCAAGGCCTCAGTCTTAACCACTAGGCCAAGACCTCATCGGCAGACGTAAAGAATTATGAGTATTAAGTGGATCAATTTGGACTTTCAAATCAACTTTCTCATCTAGGTCGGGTTTTGCCGGATCTAAGGACTAGGCAAGCAGAAATGTGGCATTGATGTTGCTGGAATATTGATTGACCTCTCTGTCATTTTGTTTGGTTTTCTTTGATTGGTTCAAAATTTGGGTACATTATGATTCAAATTATCTTATTATTCTTTTTGTTTATTTTATTTGTTTCCTTTTCTGAAAAGGAAGACATAGAAAGTTGAAACCAAAATTTGAATCCTACTTGTGAAATTTTATGAACATATAGAAAGATTGCACCCAAGACATATCAAAGATGATAAAAAGCTATCTTAGCGGTGAGTCGTTGAATTGTGATATGAACCTATACAATACAGAATGTTTAGTTGAATCTATTAAAAAGAAAACGAAAAATAGTTAGATAATGTCTATATAACTATCTTGACCCATTTAACTAAACTGTTCGACAAGAATAACACATTTATTTTAAATTAATTGGATTAGGGTTTGAAATTTTCAAAACAAAAATGACTTGCTTCCGACCTATTTAATTTAAATTTAATTAACTTAAAATACGTAACTAAAGTTATAGAATATTAATTACTTTTTGAACAATTTAACAACATTAGACATGGTTAGAATGCTATATGCACGTTACTACTACTTTTATTTACCCAAAAAAAAAAGTTAGAATGTTTACTTTTTAGATGAAGTTCTTAATTTCTAATTAGTTTGGGAAAAATAAAGAAGGATAAATCGGTTAATAGGTCATTAGTAGGTAGTACATTTATAGGAATTCCAGCAAATTAACAAATGGGTTATAGGTTCAACTTTCAAGAGATTATCAACTCATTTTTCTTTCATGCAAATACAAACACGATCTATTTCACAGCCTTAATACAAATATCCAAAACCATAAATCTATCCATTACAATGCTACTATGCTAGTATGCTTTATAACTGGCTAACTGCACTCGTACCCAGATGGTGAAGGTTTTTTTGTGGGTGGACATTTATGTTTTCTAATTTTCAATTGTGTTTTCTAGTTTTCAATTTTGTACTAAGTAGTGATTTAAGGGCCCGTTTGGCCAAACTTCTCCCAACTTCTACTCTTCCCTTCACATTCCTTCTCCACCTCCCCCTCTTGCACCACCTCTT
>BSSO01005917.1:0-12570 GCA_030267885.1 Mesembryanthemum crystallinum
AACCATTAACATTAAATTGAAACGGAGGGAGTAATATATAGTTCAAAGTTGCAATTTCTAATTCTATTTCTAATTATAGGTGTTTGGCTAGGAGAGAAAGCCATGCTGTGTGCCTATAAATTTGGGTTATAGGTATATCTTGTGCCATTATCTGTATGCTTAAGTCATGCGTTTGATAGCTTAAGGGGCATCAAGAGGGGCCGCACCACATGAAGGGGGACACCAAAACACACACGCACATTAGAGAGTTAGGATTATGAGTGTTGGGAGTATATTGTCAATATTGTGTGATTAGGATGTATATTAATAATACAAATATTGTGGGTTGTGGTTTTTATCACAGTTTTCGCGTTTTCTTGTAAAATTCTTGTATGTTTTTCTTCCTCATCAGTGATACATTTATTTATCTTGAACTTAGATAGATAGATGATCATTGATTCCCTCTCTATTATATAGATGCCCCTCAATAATGGAACATTATCGGTAGAAAATTCTAGGTGTAATGAGACTAAAAGTTAGTTAAAACTTAAAAGCTATGATAATAGTTGACATAGCCCTATATTATATTAATGACAATTCTTTGCATCCAAAAAAAGAAAAAATCACAATTATGAATCACCACACAACTTCCTTTATTATATTTGAAGCAAGCCTATTGTTACGTGTCTTTTAAGAAGACACTTTGTTTGTGTCTTCTTAAGTAAATTGTTTTACAAATTGTAGTAAAAAAACTACTTTTTTGTAGTGAAAATTTTAAAATCTTTTACTACATCAAATATATGTTTTACTACAACTCGTATTTTGTTTTACTACAGCTCGTATTTTTAGTTGTCTTCTAAGAAGACATGTAAAAAGAGAGAAAGAATCACAATTATGAATCACCACACAACTTCCTTTATTATATTTGAAGCAAGCAAATAATTAAAGAAAATTTTAAGAAGTTTTAGGAAACAATTCTATATTAAGAACAATTATATGTTGAAGATGTGACTCATAAACTTGTTCATCTTCTCATGTTCAAGGCTCATCCAAACATTTATCCCTCCTCCATATCCATCCTTGCCACCATTCCCATCAGAAAGCAACAACACAAACTCATCATTCCCACTAACAACAGGACCACCATGGACTGGCTTTCCAAACCCAAAATCAAGGTCACCAAATGGAAGCTTAGCCCAAGCTGACACATAAAAATTCCCATTATTTGTGTTGGGCACACCATTGTAAATTTCCAACCAATCAATAGCAGATCTCACATAATCTTCTGTTATCCTTCCCTTAGCTTCTTTGATCAAATTGACACCAAATGAAATTGGATTTTCAACCAAATCAGCAACCTTTGAAGTGGCAAAGGCAGTGATGACAGCATTTCCAACAAACCCATTTGGCAAAGGTGGTGAGATTATTGACCTTATGTCCATTGCAAACAGAACAGTTGAGTACTCATTAGGGTCTTCAAACACTGCCCTTGTTCTAGCCCTCCAAATGTGTGCTACAATGGCTTCGAAGCTCGAGCATTGTGTAACGGCTTCCTTCTTGAGGTGGCCTATCATTTCGGCATTGAACTTGAAGAGTTTATGATCATATTTCTTACCAAAGACCAAAGGAGATGGTGATGATTCATAAGATGTAGTGAAAGATGTGGGTAATGAAGATATCTTGGGTAGCATTATATACTCCTTGTGGTTGAATTTGATCATGGGGGGATTTCTAGCTTTAAGGCATGTTCTTGCATTGTGTAGAACAGGAGATTTTAAGCCTTCGCCGCGACATGTTGAGGCAAGATTTAGAAACATCTCACTAGCTGATTTCCCATCAAGGATCCCGTGATTTGTTGTTATCCCAATTGAAAATCCTCCACAATTGAACTTTGTAACCTGCAAAATTCACAAAAGTTTTGCATAGGATTGAGTGGTTAATTAGTCAAGATACATGTGTTTTGAACCCAAGAACATCTAAGGGCAAACAAGAAACCTAAAATGAAGACAGAGATACTAATAATTAAGGCGAGATCCATTACATTAGCAGAATTATTATGGTACTATTACTACCCATGAAAAATAAAACGAAAAAGTAATTCAAAGAGAAAAAGAAAAATTCCAGAAAGGGTACTTGACGTTAGGGGTAATAATAAAAAAGGTGTCTCACGTTTACCTATTCCCATTTAGGGTACCCAATCTTTTGAATTAATTCCAATTTAAAGTCCAATTGGCTGAAGTCATGAAAACTCTGCTAGAATTGTGAGTAAAAGTTTATTTCATGGTGTTGACATTCATATGACGATTTTTGCTTGGAAATCTGCCTTAGGACTTCTATGTAAGGACTTCTACAATTCATGGAGCCGAACACTTGTACAAGTATGCTCTTTTATAAGAGTCTTGATATGATAGTTATGCCATCAACAATTAATGATATATAGACTTTCCATGGACATTTTTCAGCCTCTATTTCTTCTTTTAGTGGATCATTTTCAACCTCCTTCACCGTCTTACAAGTAGCCTAATATTTCTCTCCAAACTCCTCCCCTTTTTTTAATGCAAACCTCTATTGAATTGTATATTTTCTCAAAACTTTTAGAAGTTCTACCAGAGTTTTTCACAATGTCAGCTAAGCGGATTCTAAATGGAAATTGATTCAAAAGGTTGGGTACTCTAAATGGGAATAGGTAAATGTCATGCACCTTTTTTACTCAAATTTTAGGTACGCTTTTTGAAATTTTTCCAAGAGAAGAAGGTAATAAGTTTTTTTGTTTCTTTTTCAATATAGGAGAAAGCGGAAACTTAAAATCGACACACTAAGGTCAAATGGCATTTTGGAGAAATAGTACTATACCTCCGTCCACTTCAAACGTTGTCAAACCAATTATGGTGCGGATTTTAAGAAATAATTGTAAGGGTTGATTTTCCTTATGTAATAATGTATTAGTTTTATATTGTAAGTGGGGTTTGGTTTATAATTTTTATATTAGGAGAGAGAGTTGAGTGGAGAATTTTAAATTGTTATTTGGTAGATAGTGGAGGGGTAATATGGAGAAGTAAGGAAGTAAGAATTGGTTTGACAACATTTGAGATGGATAAACATTTTGACTGGTTTGACAACATTTGAAATGGACGGAGGGAGTATATGACACTGTCATATTGGAAACTTGTGAACTTGAGACGTCATTGTTTTTAGATCATTTTGATCCAGATTGACTTTTATCAAATATTAAGAAATGTATTTAGTACAATGTGACATAGCATCAATTGTCTATATCATCTGTAGGAGCAAATATAATTATGAAACACAGTGTATGGCTTATGATAAACAACTTAAGAGGATAGCAAGCAAACAATCCAGAAAATAGAGGACAACCATTTGAAATTGAGGGATAACTATATTGTCTCTGTCAAACTTAAATGTTATATTTGACTTTTAGAATCAACTTTGATCATTAGTTTCATGAAAATAAGTGCCCGTTTGGCCAAACTTTTTTCAACTTTTACTTCTTCTCTATTTTTCTTCGCCACCACCCCTTATTCCTTTACCACCTCCTACTCTTTTGACTTCTAAGAAGTTAAAATAGAGGTAGAAAAGTTTTGGAGGAGATGGTGGCCTGGAGAAGGAATGTGAAAAAAAAGTAAAAGTTGGGAAAAGTTTGGTCAAACGGGTCAGTGTTAAGCTTTTTTGTGTATTAAGCTATATTTCATCTGGCCCTAGAAATAATGCTTAAAACCAGTATATATTATGGAGTAGTAAGCAAGATTTTATTACCTGGATAGTGAAGAGCGGTTTTTCAGGCAAGCTCTTATAGATCCCTGGTCGATGAATGAAATGACTGAATGTTGGATTGGGATGGGAGAGATCACCAAGGTCCCTTATCATAAGCCTTGATTTCGCGCTAACAAAGACGACTCCAGCATTGTTGCAAATGACCTCTAACCGGTCAGTCTTATGGTTGAAGTTAAGCCTACCAGCCATAAAATAGTAAGGTACAAGAATTTCAGACACTGCTTTCTTAATTCTATCTGATATATCATCATCACTTGTCAATGAGGTTATCTCTTTCGGGTTTTGGAAGAAGAAGAGGGTTTCAACTGGGAAAGCTACTGCTTGATCTACATTTGAGAGGAAAATGGTTTCTTGAGGGAGTGGATTTTGGGGTGATACTAGTGTTATTGGCTCATCTTTCTCCACATCAAATTCAGTTACTATAAAGGTGGTATCCATAGTGATGAAATATAGTGTGATAATTGTGTAAGTTTTATGATTAGTTTAGAGGGATTTGGTTATGTTTATATATGGTCTTGTTATTGATTAAACTATGATGTTTTAGATAATGTAGGGGGTGGTTGAGGTTGGTGATGAGTAATGCATGAAATGGGCATTTAGGGGTTAAAGAGTTTCATGCAACATTCATTCATAATTCATGAGATCCTAATTAATTGGTGGGAATGACTTCCTCGTTTCTTTCATCAACGAAGAAGTATAGGAGACAATTCAAAGAGCACAAGAGACATGTTAAAGTAGTAGGGGAAGCAAATATACTAAGTATTAGGATCTAGCTAGCCTCACTTGCTACAATAAACAAAGCCTAATGATAATTGTCTTATAAGAAAACGAGTCTGTCTTCAGTGGTAATGTTCTTACGATTTGAAGTAGTAGAGTATTGAACCTTTTTTTTTTTTAACTATGTGGACATTTTATTTTACTACAACTCGTAAAATTTTTACTCAAGAAGACAAATTCTAATGACATTTGAGAAGACATGCATATATGATTGCTCATAAACAAAAGAGAGAATTTCTAGAGCATTTACATAATCAGGAAAATATAAAAGAAGAAACCATGCCTTTGTATGTTTGATACATTAGTTGTAGCTATAGATGTAGCTATGTGCAAAACTATGAGTTGTACGCATGTAAATAACTGTGAGGTGATAACTTGATCACGACTCACGAATAGAGGATTCTATATTGTTATTAGAACTGTACACATATAATTGTAATTACCAATTCAACAATTTTCTTATATGTCCAGAATAATTCTTCTATAAACCAACTCCTAACACTACCCAAAAAACAAAACACACACACACAAACAAACAAACAAACAAACAAACAAACAAAGNAAAAAAAAAAAAAAAAAAAAAAAAAAAAAAGCAGTGCTTCAGCAACAGAATAATGAAGTTGATAAGGAGCGAAATCTTGTTGCTAAGGATAGCAACGGTTTTTTACCATGGTTAAAAACGTCGCCGCTAACAACTTTAGCAACGTAATTCCATCAATCCGCTAATTGTAAGCTTAGCAATGTAATTTTAAATCCGTTGCTAAGTTCGAAAATCCATTGCTAAGCTTTTTAAAAAAAATAGAAAAAGAATTGTATTACAAATTAGAATCTCATTCTCATATATCTACATAGGTAATAAATTTGTTGCAACAAGACCTCGAATCTTAGACCTCATGCATATATATAAAACATTTTCATCACTGCTCCAAGTTTGCTTTAATTTGAATAGTTGCAATACAATATATATTGACTTCCTAGCTAAACATTTAGCAACATAAATAGTAAAATTCGTAATAACAGAGCGAATTCCATTGTTAAAAGTTTTTTTTTTTTTGTTTTTTGAAAAATATGAATTTTCTTATTAGCAACGGAAAATCTAAAATCCAAATTCCTAAAATTCACTATTCTGTTGGTAAGAAAAATAAAAAAACGACAATTTTAACTTTTTTTTAGAAGGGATCCTATGATTCCGTTGCTAAGTTAGCAGTGAAAAAAATAATTATGTTGCTAAGTTAGCAACGGGAGAGAAGAATTCGTTGTTAACATCACTCAAATAATGGAAAAGTCACTTTTAACGATGAATTTTTCAAAAAGCCATCGGTAAGCTTAGCAAATGGAATGGTTATTTTCCGTTGCTATATAATTTTTTTTTTCGGAAATTTCTTGTGGTACCCTTGAACTTTGACCTAATGTTAATGGTGTTCATGCTTTTCTAATAATGCCAGTGGTACCCCTGAACTTTAACTTTAACGTTTTCCGTACTCATGAACTTTGACTTTAACGTTTTCCATACCCTAATTGTTGAGGGAGTTCCTATTTATTTAGATTTTTTTTTTTTTACTATTTGACTTAGTTAATGTATGGGGCATAGTAAAATGACTGATATACCCTTACTAGCCTTAATTACACAACAGATAGGTATTTGATAGACATTCCCCTTATAAATCTGAATAAATTTTTTGGAGGTATGACAATGGTGGCTGTGTCGAATTGTAAGGGAAAGGCCTGTCAAATCCCTAGCCGTTGTGTAATTAAGTCAAGTAAGGGTATATAAGTCATTTTATGTGCCCGATACATTAAGTAAGTCCAATAGTAAAAAAAAAATCTAACGTAAAAGGAGTTCCATCAACCATTAGGGTACGAAAAAAGTTAAAGTCAAAGTTGAGGGGTACCACTAGCATTATTGGAAAAATATGGGCACCACTGGAATTAGGCCAAAGTTCAGGGGTACCATAGGAAATTTCCTTTTTTTTTTTTTTTCTTTTTTGATAGTGTAACCTTGGTGTCAAACTTTTAAAGTGCCCACTTTACGCCTCACTTAAGTACCTTTAAAAAGAAGATACTAAAGGATATAATTGTCTATGACTAATTACCCGACTCACCCCCTGCTTTTGAAATCATAAGTGTTAAGTACCTTTAAGTGAAGACTTGTATACTTTGTGGAGGTGGGTAGACAGAAGATATAAGGGCAACTCTTATCAGAAGTCTGTGGTTTATGCAGCTTTAGCTGGTCTGGTATACAATGTTTGGAGATCCAGGAATAAGCTAGGCATGATCTAGTGGTGACTCAACCAAAAGCTCTCGTAGGCAGGGTCAAGCAGGAAGTGAAGGCTAGAATTCTTAGCAAAAATTGTAAAGCATAGCAGCTAGGTTGGATTGACAGCTTGTAGTTGTTTTTAAATAGCAAACACCAACTAGGCTTGGGGAAGGCCTTCCTAGAAGGTATGCCCCTCCCTAGGTTGGAGATGTAATGAACTAATTGTGTGAGTCAGTTTTGGTTAATGAAAGCTCTTACATTTTCCAAAAAAGTGTTAAATACAACGTCCAGAAAGTGTCAATATAAACTTTTAAGGGTTTTTCTCTATGGTGCCCCTGTGTTTTTACAAAATTTCAAAAATGCTTGTTTTAAAATAAAATTCCTCATGGTGCCCTCAAATTATTACGTAAGTGTGTCAGGTGACCAATTATTTAGTATTTGTTAAATAAAATGTGAATTTACTTCATTATGGTAGCTGAAAATGAAAGGGGAGAAAAGAGAAAGCCAAAGGGATAGGTTGTGCAAGGGGAGAGAGAGAAAAACACTGTAATGTCATTTAACTGACAGGGGTTAAAATTTTCATTCTGGTTCTATACTATCCTTATTCTATTTGATATATCCCCCCCCCCCCCCCCCACTCCCCCACCCATTTAAGCATTCTCATTACACTCACTTAAGCCATTATCATTTAAATCATTCACGTAACTAGTTTTCAATTAAAAACAATGTAATGTCATATGATGATACATATGAAAATGAATATGTAGAGTTAATTTTCAACCTTTTAAATATTTCAGTATCATGATATATTCATAATTTAATGCTATTTATTTCACCTAATTTTAAAAAAAAATAAAAATAAATAATTAATTAATGAGAGGAAATGGATGAAGGGTATTTACTCCATTGGCCCATTAATGCGAAGGGTGTATGCATAAGATTACCATTTACATTATTTTATATTGGAAAATTGGTTTCTAATAATCCAACCTTTCATGGAGTTGTAGAAAATAATCCCACCTTTCATATTTGTAGAGAATAATTCCACCTTTCACTATAGTTGCACGAGACAGTCTCGAGTGAACGTCGTTACATTCTCCATTAGATTTTAATGAAGTAAAAAAGAAATCCAATTAAAAGAAAAGGAAATAATAGTCAACGCCACGTCATAAAAATCTAACGGAGAAGGTAACGGCGTCCACCCAGGATCGTTTTGTGCAAACTATAGTGAAAGGTGGGATTATTCTCTACAAATATGAAAGGTTGGATTATTTTCTACCACTCGCTGAAAGGTTGGATTATTAGAAACCAATTTTCCTTTTATGTTTTATTCTTTGCAAATTAAATGAGGGGCATGCATCTACAATGTAAAAATAAGGAAAATTTTATTTTGGATACCCGATGTTAGGTCTAATTGCAATTTGGATACATGTATTTCCAATAATCTCATTTTGGATACCTGACATTTCAAAATTGTCTCATTTTGGGTCATTTAACACACGAGGGTTAAAATTTTCATTAACATGCTGACGTGTCATTAAGTAAAAAAAAAAAAATTGAAAACAATCCAAAAAAACTCCCAAAGGTATTTAATGTGTATTTGTAGTTATAAGGAAATTTCTATTTTAAAAAAAAAAAAAATTCAATAATATCTATATAATTAGTTTGAATCATAATGATTCAACTAGAGGCTTACACGTGAGCATGACATGTCAACGCTTAGTACTACCACATATACGTTGACGTGTCACATGCATTGTCATGTAAGCACAACATTCATATTCTCAACTTTAAAAAGAACAAAAATATCATAGCTACAAAGATTAGAACTCCAAACCTTTAGGTTTTGATACTAACTCTTTACCAACTACTCCAACATTCATATATGCTATTTTTATATGAACTATTTAGGAAAATTTTAATTGGTATCCTCGTAATTAAGACATTTTCAATTAGTGCCCAATATTTTTTTGAAATCCAGATGGTGCCTCTATGTTTTTTACCTTTTCTACTTGGTAACCATTTTATTCAAGAAAGTTGCTAATTGAGGTGTTAAATTTATTGATCTTGCACATATTCTCTCTATCTATTTCCCTAGTGCTTCTTCTCAATCATTCTTGATGTTTTGAGGAGTAAAATGAAAGCTTATAAAGTGAGAAATGAGATACCGATGAGATGAGGGGAACTTGGAAGTGGGTGGTAAAATGAAGATTACATGCCACATTGGCAATTAGACTCAATCAACAATTCTCTTAAAATTAAGGTCACCAAGTAACAAGCGCGAAAAACACAGGGGCACTGTATAGATTTTTAAAAAAGATTGGGCACCAATTGGAAATGTCTTAACCACGAGGGTACCAATTGGAATTTCCCAACTATTTATGATATGACAATAAATATCTTGATTTAACTTATTTTGATTCAATTTTTACTAATGTTATAACAAAGAACGTTCAAAGTAAAATAAATGAAGACCTATCAAATTCACTTGGTAAGTAATTGTAGTTCTAATAGAAAAATAGCTCACCCAGTTATTTGTTTCCTTAAAGGACATCTATGTTTATAAGTTAACCAAATAGAAAAGTAGATTACCAATAATTCTAATATAAAATTAACCAATTCTAACAGGTAAAAAGTCGACTTCAATTTGGCATGTTTTTTTGGTTCCACTCATGCCTAATTAAATAAGATAACGTGAGTGAAATTTCATTTTCAACGCATGCATTATTATTTGATGCAAAATTTCACATTAAAGCGAATAAACACATAAAATTTCAAGAAAAAAATGTTATACAAATGAAATCATAAAAAAATAAAGAAAAAAGAAAAATGTGATAATGATACTATAACAATCAACTTATCACAATTCTAATTCGTGCATCGCACGGGGTACAAACTAGTTTTGTTTAATAACACATGAAAAATAAGATAATAATAAAAATATAAGATATAAGTAAAGAAAACATAAAAAAAATATATAGTTTTTTTTTTAAGAAAAAAAATAACTGGGAGTTCTAGGGGATTGTTTGGGAATTATTTCTGAATGTTTTTTTTTTTTTTCACTTTTTAGAAAATTTCATTTATTTGTGAGAAAAGCCTCATTGTAAACCCCCTCCCCCTCCTTATCTAGAAAGAAAAGAAGGAAATTTGTATTCAAAATATAACTATTACACTTTGGGGTATAACTGTAGACACTAAAATTTTGACTCCCTTTTTCCTTTTTCTTATTAATAAATTATCATGTGTAGAATAATTATTGGGTTATTAATTGATTTAGATCAATAAAAGCCCAATAGAAATAAAAATAAAACTCGAAAATTTTCTTTCACCAACCTATGAAAATATCCCACCGTAGCCCAAAAATATGAGCCAACCTAGACCAAACCTAAAAGCCCAAAAATTTAAATCCAGATAAGAGTCAAAATAAAAAATACTAAATATAAAAAAAAACGGGAATGTCAAACTAGTTGAAAAAAAAGAGGGAAAAACAAATACTCTTTGTCACCGCTTTTAGCTTTGGTTCTCTCTATTCAATAGGATCAGAGAGAAAAATCGTAAAAATCCCTAACTATGCCTCTTCTCCAGCAGTCGCCGCCAACCTCTTTCCCCTTTTTCTGGCCAAATCAGCTGCTTTAACCCAATCTCATACCTTGTTTACCCTATCTCAATCTCTTTCTTCTCTCACCTCTTCTCACTTCATCCACCTTTGTTTTATACAAACTTGGTGTTGTTGTTGAGATTTGAATAAGGAGGAAGGGTCCCCACACCCAACTTCATTTCAAGGTCAAAGAATCTCATCAAAGTCAGTGAGTCTTTGTTGATCGAATAGGCGATGTAGATCCAGGAATTCTCAACTCAGGATTGTTCGGATCTGCCTCTCAAATTGATTGTGAAGTCGATTGGAAGTGTATGGTTTATTTTGTCATTGTTTCAAAAGATCTTGGAGTTATTGTAGTAATTTTAGTTAATTTGTTTTTGCTTTCTTTTTGTTCGATTGGATGTAATAGTTGTTTCAATTCATCCTTCACCAATTTGTTGGCAAACGACACTTAGGATAATTTTTCTGAGGCGATGAACCTGACTTTTCTTGCCTTTACAAAAAACTAAAATAAAATAATCACATGAAACCACCCCTTTATTTTTTTTCTTTTCTCCTTCCTTTTTCCCTCTGTTCATTTTTCCTTCATTCCTCCCATCTTCCCATTATTTTCTTTTCCCAATAACTTTGAATTTTGACAAATTCATCTCATATTCTTTGTCCCATGATTACCAACCATCTAGAAGCTTCCCCATGATTAATCATTATTATCTTCTTCCATTTGTCTCAATCCTTAGTCGAAACCCATTTGACCCATATTTTCATTTTTCTTTTTATTTTCATCTTATATATTTATTTTCCTCACCCCTCAGCTCTTGGTTTTTTGCAAGCTTACCCCCTCTCAATGTCTATAATATACCCCCATGTCTCGAGTTTGACATATGAAATCCCCACTTAAGTGGAGAAATCATTATTTTATTAGCAGAATTCCAATAGGTGGCCCCTGTATTGTTGGTTTTTTCAATTGGTGTCCAAAGTTTTTTTTCAAAATTTCAAATACTACCCTCGAACTTGGCACAATTTGTGACATTATTTATGGTTTTTTTATCTATATTTTCCGTTAGTACGCTCAAGTCAGTGTAATACTGTAATGTGAGCTTAAATTTAGAGTTTAAAAAAAAATTAGTGTTTACACTCGTGCAATGCACGGGGTCCCTTTTTTGTGGGTTGAATTCTTTTCAGTGAACTCTATATTTGTAAGCTTATTTGTACATTTTTTTTAGTAGTTTTGATAAAAGAATTTCAAGTCGGCTTGTTGTGAAATAGTTGTTGTTTTCCAAATAGAAAACTTGCTCACTAATGTGATTTTGATATGGATAAATTGATATGTTCCAAGTTGTTAGTTTTCTTTCTTTCTTTCTTTCTTTCGTTTTTTTTTTAACAATTGTTACTTTCTTTGAAATTAATACTTGAATTTTCTTACCCAACCCTAAAGTCTTTTTGTCTTTTTTCTAGCAATATCTAATCCACCCATTGAAGATTAATAAGTTGTACCCCAATAAGTTATTATTGAGGAAAAGTTTCAATGAAGAACACATTGGATTTACTGAAATTATAGTGAGATACTTCAATATTCCTGTTTTTAATTAAATTTGCAGTTAAGTGTATACATTGAATTACTTTTTTGTCATCACTTCATCAAGTGACAGCTTTGCCAGTTCAGTTCTTCAATGCCAAATAAACCATGTGCTTTTCTCTTGTTTATAAAAGTAATCTTACTTCGGAGATATTAACAAACCATCAAATTGCCTCACAATAATTTCATTTAACATAATATATCTAAGGCCTAAGGAAGTAATTATTTTGAAACATCTACATCTAAAATGTAAGAAATTTTCATAATAAAAAGCATTGGTAATTGGGATAGAACTCCCAACTCCTTGATACTTTGCATACTTGAGCCATGATAGTATGAAAAGGTTTGCTAAACAACTACCAATTTTTTGCTATAGAAAGCAATACATACAAATGACTTACATTGCAATTGGAAAAAATCACTTACAATATGCTCTGGTATATAAAATCATTTGAAAACTGCAACTCGATCTACAACTCTACAAAAGAACATACTAACTCACATAAATGCTCAATGGATGCTTCTGAAAATTTTCTAATCAAAATTCTTGACAATGCAAAGCAAATGTGGTACACCAGTAACTATAAAAGA
>BSSO01005918.1:0-12569 GCA_030267885.1 Mesembryanthemum crystallinum
ATAATGGTTACCTTAGGATAATCAACCTTCATAGTACGCAGTCACTACAATCAAACAATCCAATCTGAATCAATATCTGTGAAAGTGGTGATCCCTAATCCTAGATGCTTTTTAGTCTTGACTTTTCTCATAATTTTAGTTGTTCATTTAGTTTAGTATCATCAGTCCTGATAAACTGTGAGTCTAGATAATCATTTTGTGCAAAAATCGGTACTTGACAACCAATCTCTGTGGGATCGATAACTTTTTATTACTTCGATAAATCCGTGCACTTGCGGACCTTATCATGGCTCTGTTGGTGAAAGACAGGTTCTTGCTGTTCGATCATGACTTGGTTTGTCTCCTAATATCAATGTCATGCTTTGTGGCAATTGTCCGTCTCTTCGAACTTTTGCTGCTGCATTTGGGTCTTGTGTTCTTGTTGAAGCAGATATTGATTTTTCATAAGTTGGCCATGTTTTGTTGATTATTGTCATGATATTTGCTAGATTGCTTGGTGTATTATACAGCGATTAAGGACCAATGGTCCACAAAGATGACAGATTTGCTTTGTTTAAGATGTTTTGGTTTGTTGTGCATGTTCATAGATGATGGGAGAAATTCTTACAATGATCCGTCTCTTTGAACTTTTGATTTTGCTTCATTAACTAGGGTGGTAATTCATCTCGTGTTAGTGGAAGAGGAGCAAGCCGACTACAGGTCATGTTAGTCCCTCTCTCTTTCTTTCTTTCTTTCTGTATTGCTCTGCGTATAGGTTGCTGTTGGGATAGTCTTGGTTAGAAGTTGCAATGTCAACAGAAAGATGAAAAGTCAGTTTCGAGTTTGAATCGGGTAGTTGTGATAGAAGTTAGTATGTGATGACTTAATAACCTGATGAGTTAAATCTGCATAAGACTGCCTACATAAGTTTGGCGGTTGATGTATGTTTGCACAGTAGGACTCGATTAATAGTATGCAATATGTTTTCTGTATTCTAACATGTAACTATATACTAGTCGAGTCAGTAAACTTGAGATTTATTGGAATTTTGTGGTGCATTCAGGGAACTAAATAGCGCCCGCTACGTAGTGTAGCGGCCGCTTTGTAGCGGTTTCTCAACTCTCCGCAACGCTATTTGCCGCTATATAGCGGTGAGAGACCATTCACAGAAAAAGCGGCCGCTACGGCCGTTACGTAACGGGTCGCGGCGTTATTTTCCGTTATTTCACAGTAACGTCCGTTATATTTTCAGAAAAGACTCCTTCAGATCTAGATCTGTATGGCAACACCATAGTAGTCTTCTTCTTCACTTCGATCGGCACCACCATAGTCATTCAAGGATAGAGAGAGAGGGAGTGATTGTGGTGGGCGAGGGGAGAGAGAATATTTTATGAACTGTAGAGAGAGATTGGTTTGAAGTTCTGAGTTGCCATTGATGGTGGAATGAAGCTAGTGTGCGCGATTTTCGAGAGAGAACAGAGAGAAGAGGATGCAGATATGAGAGAGAAAGGGGACATTTGCTGGATTTCTGTGGGCCTCCAGTATTATCTCTTATGAGAGAGAAAGGGAAGGTGGGGAGCCCGGATTTGTGCCAAATATGGGCTTTCCTTATTGTGTTATTAAGTTAAGAGAGAATGGGTTGAGATTTTTTATATTCAAGTGCTACCACCTTATTATGTATCCTTGAAAAAACCATTTGTGAGTACTCAACCAAAAAAAAAATATATATATATTTTTCTATATTAGAGTATTTACTTCAAAATAAACAACATTAATTTATTATCAAAAAAATAAATAAACAACATTAATTAGTTTTTTAATTATTATCACACTTTTTTCGTCACTACTATATTATTTTATTCATTTAATTAAATATTTTGTTTAATAAAATGCATTTTATGATAAATTTGAGCACATCTTATATTACTATTATGATTATAAACTCAAAACTACAATTATAAGTGCAAATAACGCTTTATGTGACTCAATCACGCCGCGATTACCGCGATCTGTTACGCGATACCCGTAATACAGCGTTCCCGCGTTATCGCGAGCGTTACCGCATTCGCGATCGCGACCGCTATTTTGTTCCCTGGGTGCATTAGCATATGTCAACGTAATAGCGTCCCTTGATGTTTTGATCAGACTTAATTGTGATTCTGGTAAAGCTTTATGGTTAGGATTACTTATGTGTATAGTAGAGAAACCAAATGTTGTTCTTATGTTCTCATCATGCCATAATCTAGTGATTAGGGTCATAATTTTCTATTATAACTGGATCCTAAATAGTTTAGTTCCCGGATAATGTGGTCCTCATTTTTACCTCTCAGAAACCACAGTAAAGAACTTCTGATTATGTATAGTTAAGCGTCCAACAATAAAATAGGCTCAATAGCTAGAAATGCAAAGAATTATAGAACTTCAGAGAATATAGAATTAACTATGGACCTGGTAGTTGCTTTTTTTTTTCATTTGAATAAACCTTAGCAGTAAGCAGTTGCATACCACTTAACTAATCTGGCCGGCTAACTCCAGCAGTGCCAACTCCAGCAATCAAGGTGGCCGTTGCTGAGCAGTTCACGAAGCAGATCTTTCAATACTTGAAAATTTCAACTTAATTTTTTCGGATCATTGTATTTTTCAGCACCTCATGGCGGCTTTCATTTACATGAGGGTTATCCAAGAGACCCAACACTTTTGGCCCATGACCCAGCAAGACTGATTGTCTTTGTCGAAGAAATGTGCTATTGTTAACACTGCAATTTTGCATTGCAAATATTCAAAGTGTGATCTATGATTTTGTAGGTTTATTTTGATCATCTCACGGAGATGGAAAGCTAGGAATTCTAAATGTAAATTGCTTTTTGTTGCTGCATATATGAATTGAAAGGAATTTGACACATTTTATTTTGATATGGTGTTGATATTAATTTGACATTACTACTTACATGTTATTTCGTTGCAATTGCTCAAAAATAAAAGGAGCGAGAAACTCTAAAAATATTTTTAAAGTTTCTTTTTTGTGCCAAGAATAATCCAAAGATGAAAATTTACAATATCATACTATAGTATGTGCTAATAAAGCTCCCAATTTTAACAGTGTTAATATTATCCGTTGTTGTATGACTGATGTGACATTAAATTATTATTATTATTTTTTTTAACCCTTCCACATCTACTATTGTGTGCAGGCAAAACATATATAGAGCTTAGGAATAATGCTACATCCATATCTAATATGGATGAAATTTATCCATATCAAATAGGCAGATCAATTTTTATAACCTCTATCGGGATATTTAAACCTAGAACGGGATAAATTGTGTTTTCCGATTTTTCATTTATCCCGTTTAAAGTATTAATATCCCGTTAGGGTGCGGGGCCAATCTAATATGGATGAATTTCACCCATATTTGATATGGATGTAGCAATACTCCAGCGCTTAGACTACACAACCGAGGTACCATGCTTATGGTACTCCCCGTCTACGAAAACCCCCTACTCCAATCCAACGCGCTTTGCGGCCCAGGCTCTATGAAAACAATTAATAAACGCGGCCAAACTAGAGAGAAAACAAGCGCGCGCAAAAGGAAGATTAAAATAATAAAAAAACGGAATAGAAAATGAAAAACTGTCTGCTCATCTTCTCATTCTAATCGATCTTTCAAATCAAAAGGCAAAACTGTCACTGATTTCTCCTTCTCTCAAAAACTAACGAAAACTAGGGTCTTGAAGCTACACATTGCTAAAATTGATGCTCATTTCAAAAAATGTGAAAGGTTTTTTCAAGGATTTTTGTTCAGTACTAAGAATCGATCATCATAAAATGGAAATGAACATGAATGTAACCCCTGCTGCAAATTGCAATAGAAGCTCAAGATTGAAGCGAAACCGAATACCTGACCCGATTGACCTGAAACTATGTCCAAACTGATCCGAATAGTGCCAAACGGATTTAGACCCGATTACCCAAAATTACTCGAATGGAAACCGATTTTGACCCGAAAATTAGATTGAAACGATGACCAATACCCGAATCCGACCCGAACCGATAACAACTTGAACCGATTAAGATTCGAGCACAAACCGATTTGATCCAAACAAAGCATAAACCGATCCGAAACTGACCTGAACCGAACAAGACCCAAACCAAATATTATCCGATCCGAAATCGACCCGAACCGAAGTTAACCCGACCCGTAAACGACCCAAACATTATCTAAAACCAAAACAAACTGAATTAAACGCAATGTTTGAGTAACAATTACCTTACTTTCTCTTATTTATTTTGTCATTGTCGGTATTTTTAATCAATTTTACAAATTTTGATGTATTTTAAAATGTATACTAGTTATTTTGTGACTATAGTATACAATCTCCAATGAGTAAGAACTTCAAATCTAAACACTTAAATGGTTATTGTACTTATGAATGTATTTAAGCTATATATCCAACATCTCCTTGATAGTAGCTGTTTTGATGTAAATTTCAAGTATTCATTATATCCGCCGAACAAGTCGTGGCAGAGATACTTATAATGGTACTAATTATATAAATATGGTAAATTTTTCATTTAAAAAAGTGATGACACCACACGAGCAAAGTGACGCTATTTGCCAATATTTAAGGTATTAATCGCAAATACCTGGCAATCGGGTTGATCAGGTCGGGTTCGGGTCGGATCATTAACGGGTCGGGTCAATAGCAGGTCGGGTCAAAAGCAGGTCAGTCACTTTCGGATCGGGTTCCGTTACAGGTTGACCCAACGGGTTAAGGTGTTTTTTTTAATCTCCATTTTAACGAGAGTTTTCCATTGTTTATACCAAAAATTAAAAATAATGGACCTTAGTTTTCGATTGGCTTATACTTAGCAATGATATTTCAATAAATATAAAAATAAATTATGCTATCTCAATTTGATCCGATCACAGAAGGATTGGCCCATGAGGCCCGTTGTTCGACTCGCAAAATCGACGAACATGGACAACACATTTTCATGAACTTATAGAGACCTGACCCAAGCCTGCTAGACGGACTTTAGTCCACAGGCAGGTCAAAAAAGCTATGTCAAAACCGGTTGGTTTCATGCCCATGCCCACTTTTGATCATCTCTAATCTCGATCAAACGATTCATTGCTTGGAGCACAAATAACAGTAACCCTACCATAAACATATTGTTCGCAATAACTTAAATAGTAGATATATAATTAGTTAATCAAATATCAAACTACAAAGGTTCAAAAGGTGATCTTATTCACATGATCTGAAGGCTTGGAGTTTCAAACATATGAAGATAAAAGAATAAAACATAATTTTTTTAAAAGATACAGCAAGAGCTTGATTCAACGGGTAGATCGGGTCGGGTCAGGTTCGGTCGGGTCTTGACCCAGAAATAATTGGGTTGTTCGGGTTCGGTCATTTTTGGGTTTCGGGTCGCAATGTTGTGTTCATGACCCATTTTTTGGGTCGGGTTCGGGTCGGTTTTCGGGTTGGGTCAAATTTTGTCAGGTCTAATCGCAATGCTTAGCCTACTCAATCAACTACCTCAAATTGCCCAATGGGCCTTTGGCGCCTCAATAATGGGTTTTCCGTTGTTTTAACCATAGCAATACAAATTAATTAGAGAGTTGAATTGTTAAAATCAGATTTTGATACTATATAAGTTTCCAACCAAATTTAACATTGACCCGACTTTAATTTGATTACGAATTCAACAATCCAAATATTACGTGATTCGACATGAACCCGACTATTTTGAACCCATATCTAAATCGACCTGAAATGACCCGACCCAACAGTGACCCCATCCGTCATTAACCCGAACCGAGATTGACCCGATCCAACCTTGGCTCGATCCGATATTGACCCGACCAACCAACTAAGAACCGATCCAAATTGACCCGACCTGATATTTAACCCGACCCATATGACCCGAAATTAAACAAAAATCGAATTGACTCGAATCCGAATACGAACGGACCTGACCCGAACCGATTCGAATTTTGTTTCACTTTAATTCATTCCGTTTTTATTCTCACTGACTTAGATTATTTTACTTTTAATTATTAAAATGGTATAAAATGGTCACACATTTTCAGTTTTTAATTATACTTTTGTTTTACTTTAATTCATTCAGTTTTTATTCCCTATTTTGCAATTCACAGGGCACCATATGCTATTATTATTATTATTTTTTTTTTTTTTTTTGGTGTCTACAAGGAGGAACTTCCTTCCCCCTTGGGCGTGGCTAAAGGGCACTTCCTAACGCACGGCCTCGGGTATTCCACGAATAAATTCGTGTAGGTGCTCCCCAGGAGGCTTGAACCCGTAACCTGGTGTATAAGTTAAAGCTTGTTTATCAGTGGGCCAACACCTCTTGGGTTATATTATACTTTTTTTTGCAATGTTATAAAATTTAATATAAAAGTTAACGGGGTATTATATTAAAAGGGGGTGAAGCAAATATAGGACGCCACATCATCACCCCAATTCATGCTATTTTTTTTAGAAACAAATAAAAAATAATATGTGATTGAGAAGATTTAAACCAGTAACCTGCAATTAAATATAATGAGATTATAACCATGACATCTATCTTTCTTACATGTTAAAATAAGTTAAAGATTTTACTATATGGGGTTGAATTCATGAGACATTCAATAACAACTCCATTTTTTTTTTAAAGTATCTTCTCACATTTGTAAATTCTAAAATCTTTTTGAGAGTTACTAATAATAATAGTTTGTATATAATATACAAAATAAATTGTAAATTATCTATTTATAATTATAATATTATTTATTTATGAAATATTAAAAAAAATATAAACATCATATCAACAAGTTAATAGTAAAGTACCGTAAAATAGGGAAAATCTAAAAATATCAAAAAGAAAAAAAAAGACACGTATGAGAATGCATAAAACGGTATATTTTTATCAAGAAAACACGAATAAGACAAAATACCTTACAAATTCATGACAATTATGATTTAACTCTCACATTAAGATTATTAGTTCTTAAATAGTATGAAAAGCTTAGCTGGCCTATCATTTGGACAATTAAGATTATAGTCAAATTCAAAATTTCCCTTCCGATTTAAAAGAAAAAAGACCTAAACATAGTGGACGAATGCAATTTTTCAGTGTTTTCTTTTTCGTTTTTACTAATTTTATGAAAACATTCCACTTTGGGTACCTAAGTTTTGGCATAATATTATTTTGGGTATGTAAGGTTTGCATATTCTCAATTTAGTTACTTGAGATTTTAGTATAATATGCACTTTGGGTAACTAAGATATGGTGTTTACTTTTTTTGGGTTCCAAGTTTTGTGTGTTATCACTTTCGACATCCAATGTTTTGAAAACAATATCACTTTGGATCCGTACTTTAATTCTGTTAATTTAATTGCCTTTTGGAAAAATTTCACTTTTGTGCCCCGAGGTTTGGCATAATCATTTTTTGATTACCTATATTTTTAATATTCCCACTTTGGTGCCCTGTGAATTGCAAAATAGTTTCACTTTAATTCATTCCGTTAACTCCGTTAACTTTTCCGTTAAAGAAACTTACGTGGCACCCTTAAAAAGGGGTCTTTTTGTCTTTTCCTATTGTTTTTGGATTTTCATTATATAAAGAAGATATATAGTTTAAGTAGGGGAAATTTATAACATTAAAAATAATTGTGCCACATCATCATTTTAACAGATTTTTTGACAGAGCTAATGGAATGAAGTGAAGTGAAACTAATTTGCAATTTGCAGGGCACCAAAGTGAGAATATTAAAAATATAGGTAGCCAAAAAATGATTATGCCAAACCACAGGACACCAAAGTGGAATTTTTCCTTACCTTTTTATTAAGGGAACATAACAGTTACTCTAGTTATAATATGTTAATTTCAACTAATCGAGTCTCACATAGTACTATTCATTCAATTTAATTCAACACCTAAAATTCAATTCATTTTAGTTCACCCTTTTTTTTTTTTTTATCAAATTAGTAATAATTTTTTTTATTTAACGTGAAGATTAAGAAGTGTATGTGACATGTAATAGTTAACATTAGAAGTTGAAAGTGAGAACATAAATAACGTGGGTATCCAAAAAAAAAAAAAAAACACACCAAACCTCGGGTAGCTAAAGTGAAAATTTTACCAAAATGTCAGGTATCCAAAATGGGAATATGCAAACCTCAGGTACTCAAAGTGAAATTATCATAAAAATTCTAGGTACCCTAATTGTGAATATGCAAAATTAAGGTACCCAAAAACATTACATAGAATCTCATGTATCCAAAATGAAAATTTTCCTTAAGGAAAAAAGGTTGATGTAAGTTTATGCAAATAATAAAGGCCTTAAATACTTTATCAATTATATAATAGAACAAATATACTCCCTTCGTCAGACGAAGATCTTTATGTTGGATTTTTTATGGTCTCCAATTCAACACGACCATGAATAATTGTAATTATATAAGAAAAAATTATAAAATGATGATATTATTATGAAAATATAAGTTAACATGAATCTAATATAGATATATTTACTTTGTAAATCTTTATATATTCTTCCAAATTAATGGTCAAAGTTTTCTTTTATCTTTGACCTCAAATTATCAAACGTAAGGAACTTCATGAGACGAAGGGAGTATACTATTGGAGCATATCAGACTAAGAAATTACACGAATGAACAACAATTGACTCAGACATTATTTATAATGATGATGAACTACAACATTAAAAAAAAAAAAAAAATACTTTTTATGTCCCAATTTGTTTGTCAGGTTAGACTTTTGCATAGTATTCAATGACGAACTTTGACCACTATTTTCTATCATTACATATTAGTAAAAAAAATAATATAAAATTATAATTTTATATTAGTATATATTAAGACAAATCTAAGTAATCTAACTATACAAGTTTCATTTTGTAGATCAATATATTTTTCATCCAATCAAGGGTCAAAATTTAGTACTTTTAACCATAAATAGTCAAAACCTTACAAACAAAATGGGATAAAGAGAGTAGTAAATAATAATAGAAGTATAATAAATAACCTTTTATTATATATGTTAAAAAAAGACTACGTATGTTGTGCACAAGATAGGATATTAAAACTGACTTATTTTTAATCTAAAGAGAACCAGGTAGTAAATCAGTAATTATCCATGCATCGCACATGAGAATCTTACATTATATTAAAAAGCAGAATATGAATTGTAGGTCGCCACATATTACGCTATCACTGGTTGACAATTAGAGGATAAATATGTCATTTAACTTGGTCTAAGCCAAAAAAAAAAAAAAAAACGAGAGAAATAAATTTAAAAAATGAGCTCTTTAATAGCTACTGTAATAAATAGATTCGATCTAAAATATTTAGATCTATCTTCAACTGTATCGTGAATTTTGTAAGAGATAAGTTAGTGATGAAGGAAGTTAAAAAAAGTTGGAATGGTTACTAATAAGCCTCTAATGTAATGACTAAATTCTCGAAAAAGAAATTATGTCAACAAAGTTATATTTGAGACGATTTGAACTTGATGATAACAAAAGTTTCAAATAATGAAAAGAATAATTATTTTATTTATTTTTTTCATTTAAATTATTGAACTTTACTTTCTTCACCTAATTGTAATCGTTTTATCAATTGAAGATGACTATATTAGTTAATTATTGATATCAGATGACATTATATCCATCACTAGCCAAATAACATGACATTATATCCTAATAAAATGACGAACCCTATTAATTAAAGGTACGACTTATATAGTGGAGGATCCACAAATATCTTTAAGCGGGTTTTGGTTTATAAAATTTGAGATATTTTACTATAATTAGTTTTTTTTTTTCGTAAATTAAGCCATGTAAAAAATTAAACCTTCTCCACCCGCCATTAGACATATTAATATATCATGAAAAATAAATCATGATGTTATAAAGATAAAATAAATATAAGAGATTGTTAAACATGGTTCACACGGGAGGATATACTAGTTTTTAATTATAAATCACTAAAGGTGTCTCATTGTTACATAGAGATAAAAGAAAACCGCAATTGTTTTGATATGAAAATCGAGTTTTTGTCCCACATCTGAACAAGGAATCTCCAAATGAAGTTTATAAATAACAATGTGAAACTGACGGATCCTTTGCGTTGGGATTATGCTGCCTAACATGTAATGACCTTCAAGCAATTTTTAAATTTTAAGCAGGCTGGATAGGACAATCTAAAAGACCAAATGGTGATCGGTTCATAACGGTTTTTATGTTGAATTAGATTGGACTCATGTCCGGGTATTTACCCATATAATGCATGGGCTATGTCATGAATGGTGTGTATCTGTAATTTTTTCGATGAGAGTATACTCTTTGGATTTTAAGGACTTAATGATAATTGATTGTACATAATATTAGACAAATAGTGTTTTGGAAAACGAACATGACATAAGCCTAAACTACGATTTTTATTTTTTTATTTTATGTGACAAACAGAAGTTTGGAATTAAAAAGATGATTACATACTTTAAATGGCAATGTTTTTGGGAATACAATAGTAACCATGTAATTACAACAATTAAAAAAACTTTATCATTCAAGTTTTAAAACCAAACAAAGATATATATTAGGGGAAAAAACAATAGGAAACAATCTAAGAAAGTTAGTGAGAATAGAAATTGAAAGTTTGTTATCGTTTTAAGAATTATAAATAAAAAATAATAACATTTCTTAATTATAAATCACTAAAAGTGCTTCACTGTTAAATAGAGAGTGAAAGAGGGAAAATTGTATTCAATATGCAAAACCAATGTGATCCCACATTGAAAGTTAGCACAAGAAATCTCCAAATGAAGTATAAATAACAATGTAAAGCTGATGAAACCTTTGCGTTGTTATAATGTTGGTTGGCCTTTAAGGAGCTTTAAGAAATTTATCATTTGAGCAGTCCAAAACATTCTATAGGTCAACCTAAAACGGTCGATCTGCTGATTTTTAGTTTTCCACCGGTTCACATCGGTTTGAGTTGAATCTCACCAAACCCATGGCAGGTTATTTACCCATGTCATTCATGATTTATGTCATGAATAGTCTTTACGTACAAGTTTTTTCCCGATGAGATTACACGTATTTGAAATTTGAGTACTTAATCAATGTTAATTGATTTGTAATCTTAGGGAGAAAAAAGTTTATGCAAAACTAAAGATGGCATAGGAGTAAATTATGAAGATTATTGAATAAAAATCATTTACCTCATTTAATTATACATTAACTACATACAATGTCGTTAACTAAAAACAATAGAAAAATTCAAAACGGAAAAAGAAAAAAATTGAAACCGTTGCATCGTACGGGGTCCCCAACTAGTTATATATTATATTCTGGGCAATCAACTTGAGTGTATTGTTTGTCTCATTTCGGAGTATGGACACTTTTCATCAAATATTCAAGTATGTTTATTGTTCAAATTAATTTGGAATTGAACCATACAACCCTCAAAACTTGACTGAATTCCACCAAATCAACTAAGAATTACGGTCAGGTTCCATTTACTTTAAGTTGAAACCCTTTGCGGTGCTTAATTTTGATGCCACCCAATAGTCATTTATTCGTTTAATTGACTGGGGCTAACTTCTCATGTCCCCCGCGGATTACCCAAGGATTTTTAATCCTTCGTGATCGGGGTTAAAATCAAGTACTCGAACAATGGAGGTGATATTGCGAAGAAATGCAAATTTGATTTTCTTGTTTCTCGATTTAATTTGCTCGGATCACTTGTACCATTCAAGTATGTTGTATCTCTTAATTTGTAGTCAAGGATAAACTGTCTCCTGCCTCCCTTGTATCGAGAGAGATAGTTTCATCCATAAAGGTTTAAACCTCTATGGAGTTCGAGCAATCATCTTGCCCCCCACTATCATTGAAAATTTTGGAATGGTGGACTTCCTTACCTCCCTCAAAGGAATGGAGTGGGTCAAGATCCTCTAGAATTTCATGTTGGTGAAGATTTTCATTATCGGAAAATTCACCATTAATTATTAAATCGTTAGAAACCACTTGCTCTAGGTGTACTATATCGGGCTCCCATATTTCAAGAAAACCATCATCATCTATAACAAATTCTAAATTCCAAAGACTGTTTTGTCGTCTACATATTTCGAAGATCCCTTTTCTACAATTTCAAGAAAATCATCATCATTTGTAACAAATTCTGAACCCCATAGATCTGTTTTGTCGTCTACGTATCTAGGTGATACCTTTTTTACAGGCTAATTTTCTTGATCATATCGTGTAGCTTTATACTGTTTGTATTTTATCTATATAGATCTTCGAGATCGTTTTCGAGAGGCAATTTGTGGGAGGCTACATTGTAACCTCTATTGGCACCACCATTTTCGGAAAGGCGATACATGTTATAGTCTAAACACTCGAAAGAGAGACAATCGATATGCTCCCTCCCACTATGGATGTAACACATCGGAATTCGGGACTCATTTAATCAGAGTTTAGCGACAGCGGTCGTCCCAAATTCAAGTGTATTACCGCCGTATACAGTATATAGGTGCCTTAATTATCTCATAAACACT